>QKMV01004173.1:0-10487 GCA_003287335.1 Lednia tumana
TTAACCCAGTTATTAACAGTTTTTTTTAAACTATAGTGCTGAAATTAGTCAGGAGATATGAGTCTCAAAAATTTAATTTCCATGATAAAACTCCCCCATGTTAACCTTAAGGGACTTTTTCAAAATGTCATTATTTTTTAATAAAATTTCTCCTGGGCCGATTTTATCCTCAAACAATACGGTTCCTGGAATATTTTGTAAGCATGGTAAAAATTTCAAGTCAATCGGACTTTCCGTTTGAGCTGTAGAGCGTTCACAAACAGAAAAAAACAAAACAACAGAGAAGGTCCATGTGAGTTGCTCGCTTGCTCCATTGCCACAAGTTAAAGAATATTTAAATTTTAAGTCAGAGGGATTACAACCACAACAACACTATTTCTATACCAAGTGGTATATCATAGCCATCTTCATCTCGGTGGGATTGAGTGAATTCTGTGGCCATTTAGCAAATTATTTGTCTCTTGCAATCGCACCCCTCCCATTTCATTGCGGATGCAACCCTTTCGCCATGCGCCACGACTACCAATGTCTGCATCGGAATTCACTGCTCCATTTCATCCCCACAACTGGACCAATAGGAACAGCGGTGGAAATACAGCACCCCATTTCCCATTTCCCTCTGCACCCTGCTCATTGCACAGAAGACAATGTCGATCAAGAACAACTGTAGATGTATTTTCGTGAAAGTACGAAGGCTTACTATATTATTCTCGTGAAGAATATTAAAAGCACTTCAAAAATCCCTGCCTGGTCGAGGACTCGAACCCCGAACTCCAGTTTTCATGACCGTTGCTCTGCCATCAAATTTTAATAAGATGGATCCTATTCACTGATCCTATTTTCTTAGATCTGATATTTTTGTTCCATATCTTAAACAAATGTTTAAAAAATGTTAAACAATGTAAACAAATGTCAAATATTTACTTTCCGAGCAATTATACGCAAACAAGCGCCATGTATCAAAAACCAACAAAGCAACGCAATCATAGTTTGTGTCATCTTCTTTACAAAGTCATGAGCATTTTAATGAGATATCATCTGATACTAGTTTCAAAGTGCCTAAAAAAGTGTCTGTAAACAACAAACTCCCCATCGCCGACCGCTGTCGACGACGGCGACGTCGTTCTGACACGTGTCTGACACGTGGACTGGTTGCGGACTTCCTCGTCAGCTGACGATCACCTGACTTCCTTTCCCAGTCACACGGCCACAGTCCGGCAGTTCTCACCGAAAGACCGCCGCCTCCAGGTTCCCATCGGAAAAGCGCCGCGCGACACCCGTGAGATGGGGTGAGCCATGCAAAACACGGTGCTGCCGCTTGCGGGCGTGTGTTTGCTTGATTACACTCAGCTATAAATAATTGTGTTTTTACTTTGAATATCTCTGTGCCTAAATGAGCTAAAAGCGGGTAGAATGAGCGATTAATTAACCATCAAATTCTTCTAAATAAGACTTCCAAAATGCTTCAACAAATGAAAATGGAATAAAGTTAAGTCTTTCCAAGGACCTGCCAAATGACTACCTTTTGCATGGTACTTCCTTGATGCTGTTTAAAATGGTCAACTTAGGTCTACGTTTTTCTAGCTGTTGCACATGCTCGATTTACGAACCGAAACTTTCGAAATAAACCTACAGTTCAAATGTACATTTGATTCAATTAAAATTCATCAGAAATACCACGTCAATACGCTATTTCTTGTTAATATTAAGATCGAGAGCAATGTATGTGAATGGGTGAATAATTGATGCCACAATAATGAATCCGGACGTGCATATTTAATTCGATTACATTTGACGCGATGCGGCCCTTTCTTCATGAAAATAAATCGTTCCCCTTCATACGTGACCGGCACACGACCGACGTGTGTCCGTTTGAATCGTGACGACAAAATCGCACCACTTTTCCCTTTCACCTGACGTCTGCTTCGCTCCCAGTCCCACGATCGCACTCCAGCTCCAGATATATTCCCACAGGAACACACGATCGCCGGATGCTACAGGGCTTGATGGGAAAGAGAAAATAGATGTACACACTTGTATTCTCATTTGTTGTTACTTGTTTCGCGCCGCACATGAAGTAACAAATATATGTAACAGATATATGTAACAGATATATGTAACAGATATATGATTAGGTACATTTAGCAAAGATCCAAGAGAGGACAATCATTTCAAACCCTGGCACAAAATCTCTGTAACTAAGAACTCATTTTCTATTCTTTAATTGTACCTACTTACTACTATCTATTTACTTTTCCGGTGGCCAGTTTCTAGAGGGGGCGTAGCTCAAATGGTAGAGCACTTGCTTAGCATGCAAGGGGTACCAGGATCGATACCTGGCGCCTCCAATTATTTTGTTTATTGTTACAAGTCAAATAAACAAAGCCATGCACATTTATCAACACGAACTACCTAATTTTCCGGGATAAAAAGTGCAACTAAATAGCAAAACACTAATATTTGGAAACTATTTTTGCCGTGCTGGTCAAAATTATAATATAAAATGATATGCCACTTGATAAAAAGTATACGCGGCTTTACTATCTCCCTTGTATCCCACGCACATACATCACACACTATAAATATAATTGTCAATGACTTTGTTTTGTCTGCGTCTCAGAAATTCGTATTCCCCCAACCCTAAATCGCCAACACGTCGCCGAGGACAGTCGGCACCAATCCCCAAAACGTGCATCGCTCATTGAACCGATTCCTATGGGTATTTCAGCCGTGGCGTCCAACTTTCCATGGAAGTGTGCCTCTACTGCCTATACCGACTTAATCATGCGCTGCGGTCGCCGGGCTGGCGAGGCAATGAATTGTTTGCACGCTGCTATTAGGAGGGGAGCTCCCTGGGGAACGTCGGCACAACGGTCGCTGGGGGTGCAAATGCGTGGGAACAGGGAGACGACGTCAGGCCCACGTGGATTTCACCACATCGGAGTCACGTGCTGTATTTGTTTTGTTGGGACTCGCATCAGTTAGCGCTGCACAGTGCACCGGGGAATTTTCAACAATTGCGCGGACTTCTTTGTTTATTTTCCTTGATGAAGATTTTTGTTAGAAGGACATGTACGGTCACCCTTGCCTTATCTTTTATCTGTCTTTTAATTTCGAATAATATACCACCCTGAGCTGAAATAAGGTGCATAAAAGGTTAATAAGTATTTAACGACATCCGACAACGCCAAATGCGACGAAGTAAAGAGTTAAATCGGTTGAGCGTCGTGTTGACGTAATTCAAGAAACCATAAAAATGCGGTGTTCGCTTCGTATAAGTATATTTTGAGACTATCAGACGTAACATAAAAGGGTACAATTAAGCAATATGAAAAACCAACAGTTGTGAGAAAACTGGACGGTAAAGTTTTTAGAAAATAATTTCAACCGTAGATGCTACATTGCTTGCAAAAATTCTTGTCAGAAGTGGGATTCGAACCCACGCCCTCCGAGGAGGACTGCGACCTGAACGCAGCGCCTTAGACCGCTCGGCCATCCTGACATGTTTAGATGATCATTGCATTTCTTAGTAAATTACAACAGAATTTCGATCACCAATTGAATGCATTCATTTAATTGCATTCATGACTGACCATTGTCCACACCAATTACTTAATTTGATCAATGTGCGCTGACTCATTTGTTGGGGTCCAATGGAATAATTATACCATTAGGGACACGAGACAATGAAAATTTCATCACATTTCCACTCGCAAAGATCGTTTCCTTGTTGCAATATGGGAATGTAATCTAGCTCACATTCGCACTATCACACTGCAGCCTACACAGATGGTGAAAATATTATTCTTAGTAGCAAATCGGATTATAGTCGACAATTTATTGCTACTAAATCTAGGCAATAAGTCCCTATTGATATGGAAAGTGTTCAGCACAATGCAATTTGCAGTGGCGAGAATATAACGTGATAGTGATCACCAGAGCGCTTTCTGATCTCCTGATCATCACGTTACTTTTAAAAGTTACTTTCCTTCCTCCTACCGACGATGTCCCAAGGTCACCGTAGCGAGGAGTCTGACAATGTTCACGGTTGCTATGCTGTTATGAGCGTCGGAAATGGTACATAAATAACAACAAACGTAAAAAAGCGTTTTCCAACAAAACAAAACTTGCAGACTTTTTCCACCTGACAGCCAAGTGTCCCTAGTAGGCAAAACCCTTGAAGACTACGCCGACGCACTAATGATAATATTGATGATCCATGAATGTTTATTTTGTCATTTCATCCGTAGCTATGTTTTATTACTGAAATGCTACATTACGAAATTCTCTTCGTATCCAGTTTGCATACTATTTCTCTGCACTATTTGCGGATGGAGAATTGTTTCTGCATCTCGAATCTGTTTTTTACTTTTCTGTCCTTTTAATTGTTTAGTGAAGTTTTGTGATTTTCCATGGTTGGAATTTTTCAGAAATTTAACTGGTTCCAAAAACACAAGCTGATGCCATTATTTGGTAAAGGCCTGCTTGATTCCTAATTGCACAAAATAGGGGGTTCACACCCGTGATCAGCCAGGTATTTCTGAAGTGATTTTAATAATTATTCAAATTGATGTCATATCTTGATATGAAAGAAAGCAAGACGCTTTTGAACAACCAAATACATATTAAAACTGACGTAGATCGCTTTATAGACATCGTAGAACGAAAAGGAAAAAAATGAAGCGTATTTAGCGTGTATTTTAAGCAGAACACAGCACAGAAATAAAATAATCAGAGCTGAATTGCGTATTGCGTATTAAATACCATCATGTCTTCAAGTTGTGCAAGAAAGCTCAGGGACCAGGCTGGATGGAAAGCAATTTTATCAGATAAATATTTGCGCTCGACCAAAAAGTTCGTGAAATTACGCGATTATATCTATGGATAATCCATGTACGAAAATTCCTACCACATTTTGATTGGTGTTTTACACAAGAGCATTGCGGTGGTACGCCAAAGCCAAAGAGGAAAAAGAAGCGCAATAGAATTGAGCCAGATGGGCGCGGAGGAATCAACAAAGCCATCGCCAATCGGGGGTTTACCGGCTTCCACCGCGGTCCCACGCTGGGCGATTCGAGAGGCTTCATCGCAATTATCATTGCGTGCACTCCGGGAGGACCTCTGAAGAAACAATCCGAAGGAAGCACGCGCACAAAAGCCGTGGGGTGCTGCTTGCTATATAGATGAGAGGGGGCGAAGTGGTTCAATTTACACAAGTAGGTATTGACTTTGCGTTGCTTACTATGAGATTGGTTATGGATACTTTTTTAATTATGACACAAACTTCAGTTTTTATATTATCTAAGTAAATAAGTTGGTATGTAATTCGTTTCTGTAATCACATTTGGACTTTGGAGTAGTCGGATGGAGGGATGGGTGGTAATTAAGAGAAGTTGCCACTAAGTTCGCTATGAAATAGATTGTTTGGTACATGCCGTTTTCATTAAGATGCATTCATTAATGCAAAATGCATTTATTTACATTTTTATTGCCACATAAGAGACTTTTTGTTACAACCAGAGCATTATTAATCGTACGGGCTGGGCTAGGGGTTTGTTTATGCACATCAACGCAACAGAACGTAAATACGACAGGGTGAGCGATGTTTGTTGCACGTAAAACGTTGCAGACGCGCTGAAAATTAAGGATGGACCTATTTTCTCGGTTTAAGGTTCGGTTCTTCATTTCGTTGCTTTGGTGGGTATACGAACTAACACATTCTTGTGTCTTTCGCTGTTGCTATAAGTTTCAGTTTTACAAGTTACGAGCGAGAGCCACAAATCAAATTTACAAATTTGGTTCCCTTTACTTCGTCAACAGCTATCAGTTTATTTTTCGAAGATGCACTGCAATCCCAAGGGTTATTTGCGACATCTAAATGATAATCTACATCTTTATTCTGCTTGTCCAAAATCGGAAACAGCTCATCAACCGTTTCTCGGCTCAATGTCGTCAACAAATTATAACCCAAATTAACTTTTTTCAAATCGCTGATCGGCCTGAATAAGCCGTCGCTCAAAGAAGCAAGTTTATTGTGAGACAAGTCAATCGATTCCAAGTCCGGGCTGAGTTTAAATGCATCTGCTGGCAAGTACTGTATGTTGCAGTTAGATAAAGCCAGCACGTGAATCGTTGCACGAATACCTTCTGCTCTGAAGTTTCCAAAGTCGTTGTTTGATGCGTTGAAGAAAAGCAAATGGGGCGTGGATTCAAACAGCTGTGTACTGATGGTAGTCAATTTGTTGCTAGCAACGTTCAATCTCAGGAGAGATGTCAGTCCGAAGAAAGCCTCCGGTTTTATTTCCGGTATCTGATTTTCCTCCAAGTACAAAATATTGAGATTGGATAGGCCAGCAAACGTTGGGCTTCCCAGCGATGTGCTGAGTTTGTTTCTTGACAGGTCCAAAACGAAGAGTTGCGTCAGGCCTTTCAAATAATTGTCAACTGTAGTGAGTTTATTATTGGAAAGATCTAAATTTTTAAGCGCTGTTAATCCTTTGAACGATTTTTCATCAACCGAAGATATCTGGTTGTTCTCCAATGAAAGACGTTGCAAACTTTCCGCCCCCAGGAATGTACCTTTTTCTATTTTGGTCAGCGCATTGTTATTCAGATACAACACAGTCAAGTTGCTTGAAACACCTCGGAAGGCTCCCGTTTCGATGGTCGAAATTTGGTTGAATTGCAGGGATATCCTGCCAACTGTGGATAACGCAGGGTTGCTGAAAGTTCCCTCTCTCAGAGTCGGAATCTCGTTGAGCGAAACACTGATCTCTGACCAAGGATTAGCAGTTGGCTTCAGAGTTGTAAGGAACTGCAAAGAGGTCAGATCCAAGATGCAACTAAGAGTGCATTCGGCACTGCACTTTTTGTCACACCCTTCGGGTAGTGTCGGCACTGCTGCATCTGCATTTGAACAAGCTAGAAAAACGGCTAAAAGTGTGAAAGTTGATAGCCGCATGGTGGATCTGAAACAGAACAGGGCGATGTCAGTTGTCGATGATTTTCTTTTGTGAATTTTTTCGTTGGTTTTTAAAATGGCAGTCAATAATGGACGTTACCTTTTCAGCTGGGAAGTGACGAGATGTGAAGTGTTCAGCTGCGTTCTGTGCACTGACCACTAACTTCACGCGAGCAAAACTTTCTGTTTATACTCTAACTCTACTATCAAATTGGTTCACTTTGATCTGATCTGACCTGCTCAATGTCAGAAGGCTATCTTTCCTTTTAAATTCTCGCTAATCACTTCGCTAACAACCATGCAATATACGAGGAAATATTTTCGATGGGTTATTCTAAGAACTTGCTTTTTCATTTATTCAATTAACGAGCAATAAAAAGCATAGATTCGCTCACTGGACAAATTTCCTCGATACAGGTCTTCGCGGATTAATAGTTTAGGAGCACCAAAATGAATTGATTAAACTGTAAATGAACGGAAAGCAAAATGGGACAGTTTTTGATGACAAAATGCAATAGAAAAATGTATATGTCAACAATATAAAAACTTGTGAGCCGAATGCGCCGGCTTTCATGTACATATCTTCTTGATGATCTTCTCAATGATCTTGATCTTCTTCTATCTTCTTGATTCTTCTTCTTCAACAACGGGAAATGATTAACTTTTTGGGGCTTGCCTGATGCATCAAATCTTCAGCAAGATTTTTTTTAAAGTTTTGCTTCCCAGCAAAACTGGGAATTTTTTCAGCTTCGACAGACCAAATGACGAGTCTTATTTTCTCGCGGTGGTTTTACAAAAATGTGAAACCTCATGCATACGTTTGTGAGAGACAATTTACGCCCCTATGTTAATATGAACCATTTGGTATTGACACATAAACGAGATTTAAAAATTTCTCAGGAATAATGCCGAGTGTGTTACATCCGGCAAATCTTCAGTTTTAAATGTGTTTTTACTTTTTAGGCTGGATTTGAATCAGCCCACTTTAGGCTCGTGACATCACCAATGCCCACCGGAAAGTGCCCAACCTCTCGACTTGAATTTCGCTATTCTGTTCCTGTCGAAATTCCCTATGCGACATGGGAATCCTGTAAACTAAATTTGTGCGATAGCTGAAAAGGGGTTCCATTCATTTCTCACACCCTTTGTCAACGAATATCTGTCACAGGAAGAAAATTCCGTACTGGAAGGTGAGTGAATATAGAGATCAACAAAATGATTCCAATTCAGCCAATAAAACTGTTGGCATGAAATTGTAAATGCAGTGAGACAAGTCCAAATGGAGTTACAATTAGGATGTTGCAAAACAAAAGCGTTGATTTGGTGTGTTGATGGACGTGCAAGAAAGGTTCAGCATTTAAAGAGATTTTAAAAGTGTGAGCTTGAAGCTCGATAATTGAGTTGACTGAAATTCGATTAATTCTTGCGAATGGTCATGGAAAGTAATTTGACTTCTCACCAGAGATTTCTCCTGGATAGCATTAGTTAGTTCCTGTTAGGTTGTGTGAGTAAATTTGAAGCACACATTTGTTGCTCATTAAAATATGCAACAACAGTATAGTCACGATTCTATGGAAATCGCAATACTACCTACCCGATTTAAATGTTGATTTCATCTGATTTATTGCTTTCGAGCTTCGAATGTATGCGTTCATTTTCCTTATAACAGGGGAAATGTTGAAGCTAACGAGATTATTTTAAAACGTGCGAGACAAAAAGGACGTCTACGTCAATTCACACATCATTTGTCAACTTAATCCCAGTCACAGCAAGACAATCCCGGGACGAAAGAAGAGAGAGCTAAATAAACTGTCGAGGTGAAATTGTAATTTAATGAGACAAGATATGAGAGCATCGCTAAACAATAAAATCTAATTTGGGTGTGATGGTTTACAATAAACTTCGAGTATTGTTTGAGCATCGAGTGAGCAGCATTTACATTCAATGTGATTTAGAAGCGTGTGTAAGCATACACGGGTATTTCACGGCATTTGGAAGCTGTCTCTTGAACTTTAATGCAGCGGCTACAGCATGTCTCACATAGTTGTAAAATGTGCAATACTATAGGAATTAGTACATTTTTGAGACTCATATCTCCTATAGGATAAATCTCCTATATATATATACTATAGGAATTTGTCGTAACGCTATGTTTGGTGGCGTTGTTGGCTGAGCGTAACATTTCTTGCAGAACTTCAGCAGATGATTGCTAATATGCTCTTGATTTAAAATTCTAGCATGTTCACATTTTCATTCATTATGTACACTTCTGGACACAGAAAACCGTCCCATCGAAATGTATGCAAGTCCCGATGAAGGTTTGTTTGAAATCAGTATAGGTAAGCCAGGTAGAGGCTGAGCACATGGCTTAGAAAGCCACGTGATTAGGGAGACTGTTTAATGATGGCAAACTAATTTTGTTATCAGTGGAGTTGAAAAAAATCATATCAACCGTGCATAGCGAATTTTCGTTCACTCTCGTTTCATATGTTGTCACGATGGCAGCAAAACCATACTGGCAGAGCAATTTAACTGGATGTTCTTATTTCCCATTCAGCCATTCCCGACAGGAAAATTCAGTTATTTCAGAAAGAATCCCTGAATCATTAAAAAATGGTTCAGAATTAAAAACGTAAGTTGTCGTCACACGTCTGTTCCACCAAGCATTCATTATTCGCAAAAAAGTTCATTTTCACAGCGCGATTTCGTTCCTTCTAGTCGTCCGAAGACCCTTGCTTTTACTACACTAATTATTTACTACTGATAGTAATAGTTGAAAATCATTTTCCTGCTATTGGATAATCTGCGCATATACTTCGATGGTAACATACTCGAAATGGCAATCCTTTGATTTTCCCTCGCTGCATCGTAATAATCGGCATCGTTAAAAGACCTCTCCGACTTTCAATTTAAACAGTATGTAATGTAAAGAATGCCAGTCAATGCAGAACGCCAAAAGGAAAAAAAACAAAAAATTGGCGGCGGCACGATTTATTTTCTTCCCGTAATTCGAACTCGCCGCGCTGCCCTAGTGACGTAGTAATGTGGAGAGGTCCAGCCGGCTGGTCAGCCCCGCTCGGTTGCAGAGGCGATCACAGTGCGCTCGCTAATTTTGCCGGTGCTGGATTCGCAATAGTTTCTTGATAGCCGGGTGTTTTTGTCTCGAGGAATTGCGGATCTGGTGATTAAATACTTTTGTTCGAGTTGTAATAATATTATAATACGTGTGTTTGTATTCTTCTGCTATTAATTTTATTCACGACTGATTTTGAACTAGTCTAAAAGAACACCGCTACAAACACACGTATTATAATATTATTACAACTCGAACAAAAGTATTTAATCACCAGATCCACAATTCCTCGAGACGAAAACACCCGGCTATCAAGAAACTATTGCGAATCCAGCACCGGCAAATGTAGCGAGCGCACTGTGATCGCCTCTGCAAGCGAGCGGGGCTGACCAGCCGGCTGGACCTCTCCACATTACTACGTCACTAGGGCAGCGCGGCGAGTTCGAATTACGG
>QKMV01004174.1:0-10485 GCA_003287335.1 Lednia tumana
GGGGGGGGGGGGGGGAGGAGCGCTTTCTGACACGTTCTGAATTTTGGTACGAATTCGGGAGACTGGATTGAAGTTTATTGACGACTTGGCCATGGACTTGCATATACACGAACTCGGCGGGAGACCACAGAGTTACTACAGCCCAGAAGTTCGGTGATGTTATAGGTACGCGTTATGTGATGACGAAATTAAAATGTCGGTTTTGGCCAGGAGATAACCTTGTGATCTAACTAAAGCTTGCAATAGTTACCATGTTGAACCTGAAGCGGAAATAAATTCTTACAACATAAGATTGATGATCCCTTCCGCTGAGCAATACACTGGGGAAAATCACATAACAACTATGACTATTCACTTGCCGTCTTCGTTTGTGTCTTCGTTATGTATCGTATATAGAGCCAAATCATACTCTTGAAGCTCAATCTCAGTACTATATCTTACAATCTGTGACACCCTAGTCAAGGGACCCTAGACTTTATTGCACAAACATTGAAGACTATCGTAGGTAGTACCTTACTGAGCATATTGCGATGATTGTTTATGTTATCATTTATTTTCCAATCGAGCAGTGATAACTCGAGGAAAATTCCATTGCTATCGGCGAAGGTAAGTCCCAAGAATTGCTGTGAGCCCACCGATCTAACGTGGGTTTGGAGGGGGAGATATTTTTAGCATAGACGCTTCGCTCATTTTTTGACGAATTTCGAATTGGCTGCAGGAGACGCAAAACGAGCGTCATATGGGCTCATGGGGTTCATATTCATAGTTTCACTTTTCCGAAAAATGTTGAATCGCACTCATTTTACGCAACTCGTATTGTGGGTAAAAAATGTAGCAAAACGAGAGGAATTGCATGCCAATGTGTTTCTTTTGCCAATGGAGGGGGGAGGTTTTTCCCAAAGGCACGGGCATCGTCACCCCTAGCGTCGTCACTCGAGTAATTATGTAAACGTTTTCATCTCTGAAATGGTTAAGTAAATCATTTCTTAAGTACATTTAGTCGTCTTGTCGAACAGCTGCATTCCCCTGGCCGTCAACTTCTTGATAGATACCTACCTACAGCACATATAGTGGAGGCATCCTGCTATCCAAGTTACACTGAAAGTATGTACTGTCCTCTAAAAGGGACGTAACATAGTAGGTGATATTTTACAGTAGGGGCTATGGCACGCAGCTTGCCGGTGCTGCACCAAGTTTCTCCTCACCGCTTTTATCTTCGTTACCAAGTAAATGCACAAAAAATCTGTGCCGTAAGGCAAAGGCTCTATTTTATAAGAGATACCACAATTCTGGGCCTTGTGATTCATTGTCATCCATAAGAGCGAACAGAACCAGGACCGTTCAAAGGGCTCTGATTTTGGTAAAGTCTTATAAAAACTAGCCTATAGCTGTTGGTACAAACACCTAGTTTACTTCCAATATAACGAACGATTCATGCATTCCCCGGCAGAGAAGGGCGCGTCTTCCCCGAGCCAAGGCATCGCCCTGCTCGTGATGGTCGCAGTCCTCTGCTTCATCGTGGCCTACTGTTGCTGGGGAGCACCATTCTGCCGAGCATTCTGCCGCCGCCGCTGCTGCTGCCTCGGACACCAAGACCTCGAGTCATCGCCGTCGGACATTGGACTCAGCGTCGACCAGGGCATGGGGGCCACTCCGACCGTCATCCTGCTGCCCTACGGAAGAATGCTAGTCGTTGACGGAACCGTGTTTGCTCAACTTCAAGCCGACAGTTCCGGACTGGATCTCATCGAACTTGGTGAAAATGTGGTCCGAGCGCAACAGAGAGTGGCTCGGCGATCAACGCTGACTTTGGACAGTATTGCAGGCAGTCTGCCTAGTGTTTTAGAGATAGACTCGGAGACGACTAGCAAAGACGGTTGCTTGTCACCATCGAGTGGCCTTCCGCCGACGTATAACGAGATATTCGGTTCGGCGTATATAGAGGACTTGCCGCCAAGGTACGACGAAATATTGACTATTGTTGAGCATGCTTTCCCTGGGAGAACGAATGGTTCTGTTAGTTTGGAAGACAACAGACACGCAGTTACGCACGAACCGTGCCACGAATACCGTTTGAACGATGAAAACCAGTCTCGGGATAATGGGCAAACGCCAGATGAATATCAACTCGGAGAAATAAGAGAAAGTAGAGTATAGGAAAGAAATGTAAATATCATGTGATTAATGATACATAAATGATTTTTCAATATTTAATTAGCTGTACAAAAGTTCCCGCTCGCATTGTAACAACAACCATTTTATCAATAAAAGTGATTACTAACATAGTGATAAATTATTGAAATCCATATGAAGTCAAAGACTTAATTGAACTAAGGTTCACTTGGTTTTCTTGAATAAAATTTACGTGCCAAAATCGAAAGTCTCAGTTACATAGTTGATAGTTTAGGGCTGGTTTGATAATGTCTGCTTAGTGAGGGTGATCTAGAAAACAGTTGAATATGGTTGACTGTTGCCATGGTGATGAATAGTTAACCAGCAGATGTTAACTTAACCGGACATTGTAAAACCGACCCTTAATCAAGTTCAAACACCAATCAAGAAATGAATTGCTGAAATCTTTGGCCGTGCAAGTCAGACTTTACTTTGGACGAAAGAGAATAGAACATTTTCATAATTGCCATTCCAGAGTCAACAAGTGCTAAATTAAACATATTAACGTAATACGTAATTCGTAATACACATATCCTCTCAGACGAAATGCAGTACCAAACAAATTAGTACATATCATCCTTAGTGACTCTAGAATGGCAATTATGGAAAAAGTCTACAAGTATTGTAAGCTCCAAATTTGTAGCTGTAATTTGAATTTCCTAAGAAAACAGGCAGAAGTTGACACGATAATGGGTTGTATTTTATCAGCCAACGTTCTAATGGCCCAAACGATAGGCTTCTTTTCTGGAAGCTTTGTTCAGTACTTCGGTCCAGGGTTACAGCATCAATTCGAACCATAGAAGCCCCGACTAAAACAAAAGATAAATACATTATTTACAGCCCACATTAACTAGCTAAAGCTGAAATCTATGTCTTTCACCATCCATAAAATGAATGTTGGTTTTATCGGACCCCGATTCTATGTAGCGCTAAGAATGAGCTTAGAGCATCAATTACATAACTCTATGAGAAACGGTTTGGCATGTTGGACAAACCGGTTTGTGTGAGATCACCCAAGTTAAGCTACATTGCGATGGACCAGAAGTTGGATGGGTGACTATTCATACCACTTGGTTAAACGTAGGTTTCCAGAGCTATGTTTCTTTAATGTTTCATAGTTTTGAAGATGATGAAGCAAGCTTTGTCGAAAAGTCGAGAAGACAATTTTTATTAAAAAAACTTAACTGAAACTAAACAGCCAACGTTTCGCTAACTATGCTGAAAGCTTCATCGGGGCAAGTCAGGAGATATGAGTCTCAAAAATTTAATAACAATTTTTATTATCCGAGCAAAACCGAGAAAAACTATAAAACATTCATACCAAGGTCCATTTTTGTTCGGGAGGGAGGTTGAAGGGTCTGAAGCTAGTATAGCAGCTTTATTACCCTTGCCAACGACTTATTGACAGCATGGATTAATGAAAAAGTCCCATGCTATTCGAGTTGTGCCGTCCTTCGGAAGGGACGTTAAGCGGTGGTCCCCTTGGTGCTTTTCGGCAGGAGTAGGCTACGTGCTGGCACCAGGCTTCCCCTCTTCGTGGTTGGGATATCACCCTCATTATCACCCTATCATTCACCGACGCCAGAGACCTGAGCCACAGGGTCAGTTGCCGAGTGCGTCATTAAGCACCACAGAATTTAAATAATTTACTACGCAATTTTCATTGAAACGATTTTATAAAATGTGCTATCGTGCAAAAAAAGGCAGGAGAGCTGGCACTGTAAACTTGATTGATTGATTATTAGTTTTCAACAAACCAATTCATTGACAAGTGGCCCTGTGTCACTAGCCTGTTGACGTAGGTGAAGGAAAGGATGATAATGAACCTATGGATGAGGGTGATGATTAACCGAACAGGAAAGAGGGGGAATACAGTGCAGCTCACAGCCTACCCCTGTCGAAAAGCACCACGGGAACATTACTTTATGTCCCTTCTAAAGGATGATACAACTCGAACAGCAGGATTCCTTCACTAATTAGTGCTATCACAAGGTTTATGTGAAAAGAAGTGAACCTGCTGTACTAGCTTGAAACACTCCAATCTCTCTCCCGAACAGAAGAAGGTCTCGTGATGAACGGTCACCTTCACCCATCTTATCGCTGACCCAGCGCAATGTTGCTTAGCTTTGGTGAATTACCCGAGAATCACTGCATCCAGCATGCCTTGTAAACTTGTGTGCACGATCAAATACTTACTAAAATCACTTCATGCTTAAATAGAACCTGATGGAAACAAAAAGTTTGTTGAAGCTTTAAACTTTAGCACAAGATTAGCAAGACAAGATACAAAAGTCAGGGGAAGTTCACACAGAAGACAAAGAGTCTCAAGGTTCATTTTAATACCAAACTCCACCAAACATTTTTTTGTACCAGAAAAAAATTTAATGTGGAAAAGGGAGCATTTTTAAACATTTACTATATTAAAAATCTTTTCTGAGCCCTCATTTTAAGTTTTAAGTCCCTGGCTGATTACAGCACTGAAATGAACTGCAAGAGGTAGGCATCTTTAACTTGCTGTTTTTGTGGAATTATGGCCTCTCCACTTGGCCTAATCATCGCTGCTGGTATCAGATTCGTCCTCCATCGCATCACTTATGTCTGGCTTCGATTCTTCCCGGTCCCAATCCTTGTAGCCTCCCCCCATCATGAAGTCATCGCGTAACACCTGCCATGATAACGGCTTGCTTTCTTCTTCCTGGAAATTAAAACCAATCTGGTGGTCTTTAAATTGTAGCACAATTAGCAAGACAAGCCACGGGACACATCGTTCTTAAAATCATTTTGTGAAATTTCAAAAACAATGACTAGCATATCTGGCAATTTTATCCAGAATTATCAAACCAATTTGGCCCAACCAATTTGTTCAACTTGCTCGGTATGCCGGGCGAGTTCAAAACGGGGGCTCAGAACGCTGCAGTTCAACTCAAACTTCAACTTCAAAATAGCCGAAGAAAAAATTGTGGAATACACGTTTGAAATAAAATTTCATAAACCTAGCACATCAGATCGAAAACTTCACATTCTTTTCTTCATCAAGTGTATAAAAATGTCAATATCCATTGACGTTAAGTTCGTAATGTCTTCCTTGGTCATAAGAAAGCATACTCCTTGGAGAATAGGTATCTCCAATATATTCACTGTGATTATGTTCCAACATAAAAACTGGTTTGGGTCAATTCGGTTTGAAACTTGAGAAACAGCTAATATTACGTACCTTGACACGCTTTTCTTCCTTGACTGGATTGTCAACTAGTTGACTCTTAGCAGCCCCCATTACGACATCCAAAAATGCCCGCTTATCAATTGTTTTTAGAATCCTATCCCTTTTCGTCGATTCCTTTCCAATGCCTTTTAGTTTTGAGTCGAGGACACCTTTTTGCTTCTGTAGTGCATTGAATAGTTGAACCACACCTCTGAAAAGGGCACAATAAGTAAGAAAACGCAGTTTTTCAAACTAGGTAAGTACCCATCACATTTCCAGACTTTTCCGAGAGTATTAAGTATACGATTTTACATTCAGTTGCCACTTTGTCCATTATATCGTCGATAAATATGTCGATATATAAGTGATGTGAAGATACTATCTTGATAGTAAAGATATGTAACGTAAAATAATACATTTGTTTCCCGCCATGCATAGGAAGCAGAATAGACCACATTCAAAAAGTTATTCCAGAGACGATTAAAATCGTTTGTGTAATGCTTCTCTTATGGGGCTGCATTTTAAAAAGTCCTTATTGACGGTGGATTAAGCCTGTTTGAATGTTGTCAATTGTTTACTATAACATAATTACTACTTCTAAATGTCATTTTGATTCTATCAGTTTACTATGATTTGAATGCGAGTCTTTTAGGAAGTCAAGAAGAAAGAAAATCTAGGTTTGCTAGGGCCTAGAAAATCTATCGAATTGCTAGAAATACCAAATGTGTTCCATTAGAACAATAAGTAGCCAAGTCCAGAACATAGCTACTACATGGTGTTGTGTTCACGGGTATGTTCTCTTTGAAATTAATTTTTGGCCCAATTTTTGGCCTGGAAAAATGCATGTCGCAACCTCCAAGGGCAGAAAAGTAATGTAAAAGAGACCATTACCGTGAATAAAATACACGCATACCCACGAAGCATTAAATTATTATTATTATTGTTAGTATACAACACCATTCCTAATGGCTCTCAAAACCTACGAATTTACATAGCTAGTACTAATGTATCTCACATGTGCCGCATCAGTCTTCCAGGGGCGATTAAAATTGAGCGATTTCTAAATGCAATAAGAAATGTATTGCATCCTTCAATGTTAGTCAGCTGTGGAAATGCATTTTACCAAATCCATATATGAAGGGACAATCGGATAGGGGACCCAGAAATGTCGCGCAAGCGTGTTTCTACAACACTGATGGCAGTTGTGTGTGTCCCTTGCCTCGAAGTAAATCGTAGACCATATTGGCTTTGATGGAAATGGCAAGCTCATAAAGGTGTGCGAATAGAAATCGAAAAATAAAAAATAAAAAACAATCCCCAGCTCAGTATAGAAACTGACTACCACACGATTATTAGTCCCAAGAATTACCTATGCACTACGGAGCCACATGTAGAATAGTCCGATTTAACGAGTCTATGTCGCTGCATTCGCAATGAGCAGCCAAGGTTACCACAACATTGAAACACGCATGCACGACATTTTTTCACTGCCAGAACTGAGTGCCTTCTCATTTATGAGCCGGCAGCATCAATGCAGACTGATTGGTTGATAGGATATGTGATTTTTTCATACTCACTTGGTTCCAATTTTGGACAACATTCTTTCTCGGTCTTTATCTAATATATTGGGTTTTTGTCTACCCTTAGAATGCCATTCAAATTTCTGTAAGAAAATATGAAGTTAATAAGATTCCACCTTCATCTTCATGGCAAATGGAACAATATCACAGAATGACCGACACAGGTTAATGCACATTACATGTTGTAGATACGCAGAGAAGTATTGTTGATATTTACCTTTATTTTTTGCTTAGCTTTTAGCTCAGCTTTTGACTGCTTCTCTGTCTCGGACTCTACTTTTATTTCACCTACATCTGGCTTTTCTTCTTTCACATCACCAACAATTTCAAATCCCGGTTGCAAAGTTGTATCTTTCCTCGTCACATCGCCTAGTTTCTTTGCCTTTGATAATACGATTGACTTCTTTCTTTTGGGTTTATTAGTTTTGAGAATCTTAGCCATGGCATCTGCCCACCCTGGATTTGCTCTAGACTCGTCAAGTTCTTCATCGCTACTCGCCTCATTCTCCTCTTCACCAGAAAGTTCTTCCTCCGAATCTAGTAACCCCTCTTCTTCACTAACATCCGGATCACTGCTATCGTCGTCTGAGCAATCATCTGTCATTTAAAGTATTGGTCAGGTATGGCAAAAGAAACAATGTTAACATTTTTGATGTTACATGAATAATAAAAATACATAACCAAAAAAGTGTGCGGTCAACTTAAAATCCCTTTTAAATGACCGTACTCCATGTAAAACTCTGCGATAAGTGGACTGAATGGAATATGACATTTTAAGCAGCGAATTTTACCTTGTTGCTCTAGTGATGGATCAGCAATGGTTTCTGACAACGAAATAACTTCGTGATCACCCATTATAACGTTAAGGATACAGAAAACACGTGCACAGCACTGCTCAGAGAGCTTTCAATTTCCGATGGCTCTGCAGTTTTATCGAAATTATTGACCTGCAAACATAAAATAGCGCGCGAAATATTGAAATTTAATTAGGTATTCGATCAAATTTGATATTGAAAACCCGAAAACGTTCAATATCTGACGCAATATAATTATTCCAACGTAATATTTCCCATCCAAGCACATTTCACAATCTTTCAACACACACATTCTTCAATATAGCTACGTTATCAACTCCTTAAAGCTGGGTAAAACCTTTTCTTTCTTGTAGCACCTATGGTAGCACCTTACGAAGCTTTCCTTTCTTTTAACACCTAACGATCACTGTATTCATTGTATCGGTAAGTTGTATTCTCGTATCACCTCACCTAACGCGCTTAATATAGGAATTGGAAAAACATGATGCCGCCGTTCTTGGCTCTTGCTTACTAACGTGTGGTCTTGGGTTCAGATCCCCAGAGGGGCTTCTGTTTGTTTTGTTAGAACTACAATTTTTTGGTTTTAAATTGTGCATCTAGTTGGTCGTTAAGATTGTTGGTTTGTGTACTGGCGACTTTTTTTGTGTGATTCTGGCAGTTGGTTCGTGTCTATAAAATAAGCCAAAAAAGTCTGACTGATACCTCCAGTCCGTCGGTCACCAAGATTAGGTACATTTGCCGATCCAAATAAAGACTATGGAAGCTAACCTGAGTTGTTGGGGGTACCAATGGTAGAAATCTCATGCCATAAAAAAATTGATGCTTGCGCTAGGTTCAGTCACTGGCGTAGGCATAATTTTATTTTGAATACTGTGGAGAGTGACAGTAGTGTGTGCATAGGTAACCCCTAGAACAGACATTATTTTATTGGTATCGCCAGCATTTCACTAGGTATTTATTTATTATTAGCGATTTCTTGCTGTCTTTTACGGAACTTTTTTAGCAAAAGGTCCGGGGTTCGAGCCCTTAAGTAAGCAGGTATTTTTGAAGTGATTTTAATATTCTTAAGATTCTTTCTTTCCTTTCCTGGCTCACTTGTACAACAGCAGTGTAGAGCTGACCCATTCAAATGTAACAAGCACTTTGAAAATAAAGTGCTGAATAATAAGTGGATTCTTATGGAAGAGAAGACATAGAATATGTTCCGTTGATTTGTGACAAATGGCTAACTATTTCAGCGATGCATTTCAAAGCGAGCATGGACGTTAGGCATGCACTACCATCAAAATCTATGAGCACATCATTAACACATGCTCTCCGAGGAAAACCTATGTCCATGAGACCCAACAGCGAGCTGGGACCCTTAGTTAATAATACTTTTGTTTGGTAATACCATGTTATTACCAAACAAAAGTGGATATTATTCATACGATACTTAAGAGTGCAATGAAGTTAAAGAGTTGAGTAAATTGATCTAATAGAAACAGCATCAGATTTATTGCAGGTACATAAAATATAACCAAAGATTTTCCTTCTCAAGAAACAAAACACAATACAAGAATCTAATTTAAAGCTTTAAGAATAGAGTATATTCATGTATATCTTACATTTCTTTACCCCCATCAGTATAATATCGACACAAAACTACCTGAACATAAAGCTATAAAATGATATTATAGAATAATTGTGATTGTGAACCCTGCACTATGATCTGTAACCAAATAATTATTAATGAATAATGATGACACTAGATGAGTATGTAGGTACTTATGAAAGAGAGAATTGATCAAAAGTTATATTTGATTCAACTCAGATTAACTCATAAGTTGCGATATACCTACGCATATATTAGATTAGGTTTTCAAGTACATGGTTGGGACCAAGTAGGTGGTCTCAAATCTCTTCCAAATTACATTTCATTTTATATTAATAGACCAATTATTAAAAACATTACAAATAATTATTGTTAATCTGCAAAAAAGCTTGTGTGCTTAATTTTCAAGCATTAAACATTATATTAACTACAGTGACATGGACCAGGACAAATTAGTACCTATCTATTATCGTATATCTTCTGGCAATTCATCTATGTTAATATGAAATTTCCATGAAAAATAAATGTAGAATATTTTTGGCAGTCATGGGCCCACTTGCCACGTCGACTGCCACCATACCAAGAACCAAGACCATTGAGAACATTACACGTGCTATTCGAAAGCTACAGTACCATCTAAATGAAAGTAGGTTCCTACCTACCTAGTTACTTACAATAATGGTAGATACTTATGTGACTGTGAGGAAAGCCAAAACATTATCCGACTAAACATCTTTTTCGGCTAGGTTAGCCCACCGTTCCTCACCTAAAATTACTCAGGCACTTCGCAACGCAGACAAACATCGTCAAAACTGATAAATATTAATTTCACTTCACAAATACCTGGCTAGTCGGAGACTCGAACGCCGGTCCTTCGAGATTTTGCGTCTGATGGTCTACCATCTGAGCGAACCAGACATGACGTCTCTGAAGTGAAATTAGCAAATATGAGTGGAAGATCTCCGAAGAGAAATGAATCAAGAGGTTTTGATACACGAAAATATTAATATCACTTCAAAAATACCTGCCTACTTGAGGAATCGAACCTCGGACCTCCGGCTTACATGGCCGCTGCTCCACCATATGAGCTAAGCAGGGTGCAATTATAAAAAAAATATGTAT
>QKMV01004175.1:0-10484 GCA_003287335.1 Lednia tumana
CGAAACATTAATTAAACAGAGCATTTCCGGAACATTACCAAACATCAACATGGGCTCTGAAAAACTCCATCTTTCCATCTCACCTTTATACCCACTATTGTTGAGAAACGGAATGATGACACTTAAACCATAGCACAAGTCACAAGTCATTTCACGAGTAAAGAAAGTTACAGAATCAGGGTTCAGACAAATCCTGGGATGGTTCCTAGCTCCCAAGTCCTTTTGACAATTTTCCAGGCAGCTTTAGAGCTCTCAAGTCTTCCCGAAATAAAATAACAATAATCAATAACACATGTAAGGAATTTGAGTTCTTAAGGCCCACGTGGCCTTGTGTCAGGATCAGTCTGCATATAGAGTGGAGCACAGAATGAAAATAGTGTGGGTGGCAGAAACAAAGCAGGAGTGGATCATGATGTTAATGGAAATAGGGCAGAGAATGGAAAGGACTTTCATTGAGCCAGAGCACCAAGCATAGAGGTAAGCTTGCTCATCTTCCAGCAACCCAGCAGTCAAAACCTCAACAATACTGTTGCCAATATATATAAATATATTTATCAACGATTTTTGAAAATACAATTAAACAAAAATGATTGCATTTTTAAAAACTAATCATAAACAATTTTACACTAGTTTATTAATTTGATACAAAGGCCTTACAAAGGTAACGAGGGCATCGTAGAAAAGCTATGTCGTTTGCTACGCTTGCCATCCCCGAGCAGAGTGACCGTTTGCTGTCATGGGTTGCCGAGAATTGACGGTATGCTCAACTGACGCCGTTCTTTCCGCCAACCGGACCCGTTCTCGCGTTTGGTTCCTGCTCCGAGACTCGAGGGCCCTTGCGTAGCGTCGACCTATCGCCGAGACGTCCACCAGCTCATCAACGCAGTCTTTGGATTCAGAATCTAAGACGGCAATTGACATTTTCTCATTGCTATTTGAGAAGGATCAAGAAACCGATGGATAGGTCGGCAACAGATTCGCTCAATCTGCACCCCAAAGTATCCTGGAGTCTTTGCAGCCCAATCCCGAGTTTCGTGGCGAGCCACGCAGTGTTTGTTTCCAAGAGTGTAGGTGTGCGCGCGGGAACGTATTCCCGACAGCCTACGAGCGACAAGCAATCCAGAGCAGCGTGGAGAAATTGTCGACGAAGCCTGTAGCTCGCTGGCAATTGGTCGATGCAGATTGACGACAAATTCAACGTAATGAGGAACTGAGTGATTCGAGCTCGATGCGTTGAAACGAGGAAAGTAACGGCCCACCTGGGACACCGAATGATAACACAGAGAAAAGACGCCATCGAATGGCAGATAACGAGGACGTCGCAGAAAGTGAGGTTAGCGGCGTTGCCGAAGCCGGGGGGGAGTAATCGGTAATCTCGCGGGCAAAGAATATCGATGGAGAGGTTGGTGCTGGCCACGCCCGGGACACGCAGCCGCAAACTTTGTACAAAACGAACGCCGCGGACGCTTGGAGGAGGGTGGGGCTTATTGCGTGACGAGGGGGCGGGCAGCGGGGTTGCCGGGGAAACGAAGTGGTCAGAGCAGCGAGCACCGCGAGAGCCAGTTGGGCGGCTTGCGTTGCGGCTCAAAAGACTTGAGTTGGTGGCCGCCGCCCTTCGGGGGGTTGCTTGCCTCCTGTGGAAAATACACACATTAGGTCACGCCTGGATTGACTATTCTACAGTGCTGACTTAACCATGAAGCCTACATTGACTGACGAGGTCAAACTGTGTAAATAGATTAGGCCCAGTTTAAGCAGTTTTGTTTTCATCCAACTGTTATGACATACATTTTTTAATTAGTCAGAAAGTGTTATGATTTAAAACAAAAAAGTTTGATCAACAGTTTGAGGAATTGAATCCATTGAATCCTCTAATGGGATAGGATATCAAACCAAGTAAAGTGGGCTTTTTAAGACCGCTCTCACACTAATAGTGATTCAAAATGTATTTTACAGGTGGAAATCACTCGGAAATGAAAGGATATCTTAGGTACAGCACCGTTTGGAGAACTATACAACTGTTCCATCCTTCACGTGGATTAGAGGAAATTAGAACAACAAAAACAGTGTATTGGCTGGCATTTAGAAAGAGAATGAGAAGTAAAGAATAAATCTCTTCAAATGACATGTCAAAGCCACTTAATGTTTTTAAATCAGAGGTATGATCAACCAGAGTGGAGAGAAGTGCATATTGCATACGTGGTTGACATTCAAAAATACGAAATAGCTCACTTTGATTGGTCGAAGTGGCTATAATGACACTGAATGATGCAATACACTTTCATCTTCTCCGCTTTGTTCCATTACGATCACAATATTTGTTTCCTGTACAGTTTACAGAATATTAGAGTAGATATTGAAGTTTTACGTGCATCTATAAGTGAGTTCCATCGCATATGTTTCCATCATGCATTCCCTACAAGCATCTGTCCACTGACACACCCATTCTAATCAGACCATAAAGCTAAGAAGTTCTACAGGTCAGGAAGGTCTGGTTGGAAATAGTTAGTTGCGTTAAGTATCCGCCTTGCACTTAACCTCCTCGCAAGTTCAAACACAGTCATCAACCCTGCTCAATGAAGCTACAGCCTCATGTCGCCAGGTTCCTCTAAGGGTGTATGTCGTTAAACCAACCAGAACAACCGGGCGGTACCAGTCGCTGCAGTGTCTGCCATTTTAAATTCGGGCCGAGAAACCTCAATAAGGAACGTCAACCCCACTGCTTTTTCCGGTTTTCAGCTCGTTTGGCTGTGTAACAATCCCCTAAATAATAATGTTAACCGTCATTGTTTGATACTATGGATTTCACACGGAATTTCCCTTTGTATACGTTTCCACACCATTCCAGTTAAAATTTTGAATATGTATCAGAAAACCGCCAGCTAGAAGATTGGCGAAGGGACCAAAATTGGGTCTGTATTGGGGGGTCAAAATGAGATTGTCTTCTTCAAATTATGACCAACATTGAACGCTCAGACACATTGACGTTGAGTTCAGAAAAGGTTGAAATCTCTTATTTCAAGGTGCTGGCAGGGTAGTCCCAAATTGGCTGATATTTCAGGTTGGCTTGAAAAAACATATTTTTTTTGATTTTGGAAAGACCACATTAAGCTCCCAAGCCTTGCGGCTTGACGGGAGGGGTCAGAAATGGAAACGGAGAGGATAACGAGGCGGCCGTGCCTTTTCCGTGGAGGAAGTATCCCAGCATTTGCCTGGACTGGTTGTGGGAAATCACGGAAAACCACCACCAGAATAGCCGGTCACCAGGATCGAACCTGGGACCTCCCAATTGCAAAACAGACGCGTTGGCAATGTGGCTAATAAACTTCGTAGCTGGCATTAGTTTCCGAATAATTCTAACATTTGAGATTACAAGCTGATGATCAAATTTAATAAAAAATTGTTCTTGGAAGAACATCACTTCTCAGTGAAAACAAAAAAATCCACAGAAAAAAGTTTTTTCAGCCCTAGAACCAACAAGGCAAAGCCAACATTGCAACACACAGCCCAAATTGTGTGGCAAAGCTAGCATTTCAAAGCAAAACCTAAAGAGCTACGTCCATCGGGTAAAATAATGTCCACCGCAACAAAAGTGAGGATTCTGCTGTTCATGAGAGCAAAGCCCAAATGCACAAAACCCTCATTTTGAGGCAAAGTCCATCAGGATGAAGCTTTTTGAGGGGAATTCCCAATGTAATACAACCCAAATAAGGCAATCCAAAATTTAATGCGAAGCGCAAACGTGCGCATCCGAGGCAGTAGCCGTAGCAAAAACAATATTTTGTGGCAAAGCCAAAATATACTTCCTGTATTTTAGTTCAGGTGATTTTTGTATGGCATTATACCTGTATTCACTCAAGCTGCATTCTCTACATTCAAAATAATATTCTCATACGTAACTCCGTCGCCAAACTCAGCCCACTCCACCTTCGAAGACAGAAAAAAATAGAGCGATTCTCTTATCACAAAACCAGAACATCCGAAATCAAAGCTGGAGCGTCTTGGCAAAAACCGAACATACCGCGAACGCCGGAGCGGTAACGAAACAGTAAACGTAGTCCTTCTGGTTGACCATGTCCACTAATGAACGGTACCGCGCAGTTTGGTTGTAACCAGAGCAACCGGGTTGAAATATAAAATACACCCTTAGTATACCTGGGTGGGTGCCTAGGTACTACAGTTAATCAAAATATAATATGAAACTCCAAACGTAATGAATGTAAATACATCCGAGATTTCAAGGCATCTCGAATTGGCATGCTACTCTGTAGGCTATCGCTTTTAGCTGTAGGCATGGTGCACTCGTGATACTTGATCAACGGGCAGGTAGATAGGGCTGCAAGCATTGGAATAGAGTAGACTCTACACAGAACAAAAACCTCAACTCTACCGGTAAACAGAGGACATCAGTAAGGTCTGGCGATGTCAGCAGATACGGGCAGGGACTTGAGTAACTAAGTATATTTTTTTAAATTTTTGACATTTGAAAATTTTGAACATTGAACATTTAACAGTGACATTTTTCAATGTGTTTTGAATTTGAAATTTTGATTTTTTGTGAAAAAAATTACCTATTTTGGTAATATTGAGTTTTGACACAACAATCGATAGTTATTGCAAACAGTTATCTATAGCACAATCATTATTAGTGAACATCTCTTTATTGGCACAGAATATTTCTACTCGAGTCCACTATCAAATCTCAGGGGAAAACTCTAGTAGAAATTTCATTTGTCGGCAAAAAGCCCTTTGCGCATTTCAGTTTGACTCTGCCCTTGTATTTGGACATGAGGGATAAAAATTTATTTAGAAAGAAGTTCAACAATTTTTTTATATTAATTCAGAAATATTGAAAATCATTTAAAAAAAATTGTTTTTGCTTTTGGGAACCTGCAAGTGAGTAATGAATGGCCATGGGTACTAGAGTCCGCTTTTTGCTACCCGCCGACATCCCTTGGCTTATACCCTATTCACGCCAGGACATTTAATAATAAGATAAGGATTGATATTTTCAGCAGTTACCCAGAATGTACCTATGTGATCAGCAGTAATCACTGTTTGTGCCCAGCATATACTGTTGACACCATATAAGCTTGCTCGTGGCTAAGCTTCTAAACTTAACACTTAACAGTGATTACATTGAACCAATGTCCTAGTGTGAGCGGGCTTTCTGGTTTCTATCTTGTCGTTACGGAAAACGCCAACGTTAAGTCATTTCAGGGCTACATCACTGTTGTTGACTATCAAACTACTTGCTAGCACGCTGTTATGTGGGGCAGGTCAGGAAAAACCCACGAGCAAACGTAACGAACACATTGTTTACCTTCTGCCGTTTCCGAAGGAAGGCCAAGCGAGAAGATGGAAAGAGAAAATTTCATTAGAAAATATGTGCCTAGCCCTTTCTCAAAGGTCCATTTCTAGATTCAGTCAGTAACGTTGCGTACACAACATTAGCGGCATAGAAAATTTACCCTGGTAATTGAACATGTGTTTCCGTTTCAGTAGCTAACGTAGAAGACAGCTGTGGACCCTGCTTGGTCTGATGTCTGTTATGGCCGGTTTTACCGAATTATTTAAATCTCTGCTACGAAGCTGAAAACAGCTAATCACATTTAAATCACATTTTGAAATTTCTTTTTACATGATGTTATCTGATAATGCAGAGTTAAATCATTCGGTGAATCTGGCCCAAAGTGTTCTTAACTGGACTGACGGTAAGCCACGTACAAGCGAGTCTTTCCACGCACAGAACATGACATGACCGTGAATGAGGCTGGCAGTGACTGCAATTTATCTCGACGCCACTTACCAGCTTCTTCTCCATCTTGGCCTTGATGTCGCGCGCAAGGGTGAAAAAAGCCTCCTCAACGTTGATGGACGCTTTGGCGCTCGTCTCCATGAACTTGATCCCGTACTCTATGGCCAGCTGCTCCCCCCGCTCCTTGGTTACCTGACAACAAGACAAATGTTTCCAGCCACTGGGCATTCACCATTCAAATCTGCTCTGCTAAGGAATGACATAGCACTTTTCTTGACGTCTTGAGGGTAACGCCAATCTTGTACGAGAAGTTTGTGATTTCTGCCACTACTTTCCTCCGATAGCACGTTCAAAAGAGCACGAAACATCGTTGGGATTTGCAGAAAGTCTGATGGTAACGCAACATTGAGTTTGAACTTTAATGTAGGAACCTAATTTTCTACATTCAATGCCAGCTATATTTAATTACAACAAAACCCACCGTTCAGGTTTTTAGCATAGCTACATAATTCAGTTTTGTTACTGACACCAAGCAGTCAGATTTTAACTATCAAGGTCATTAACAAGATAACAGACTGGGTAATGACATAGACAATTAAAGGTAGGTGCCTAAAGACAGAGATACAGAAACAGCTTGAGAACTAAACATAGGTCTACAATGAAAACCTACCACCAGCAACCTCTTTCCATCACAGCTCCTAATAAATTGATTGTAAACAGATTCAAACCAAAAAAAACGTGGAATGTGTTAGTTTTCTACTGCTATGTTGTCTATTTAAATCTATGCCAGCTTGCATATTCTGTTGGCAGCTACGATCACCAACACTGCCACGAGGAACGAATCGTCTTATTTCAATTGTACCTGTCTCTTCTCGTTGAGCTCGCACTTGTTCCCCAGTAGCATTTTCTCCACGTCTGCCGATGCATTCTCCTCGATGTTCCGGATCCAGTTCTTGATGTTCTCGAAGCTCTTCTCGTTGGTGATATCGTAAACAAGCATGATGCCCATAGCCCCGCGGTAGTATGCCGTCGTTATTGTGCGAAACCTCTCCTGGCCCGCTGTATCCCTGTAAGGAAACGCGACCATCAAACATCGCTCACACTCTCTCACTTGCATGCATATAAGACTTCTGCAGAGAATTGATTAGTACTCACCATATTTGGAGTTTAATTTTCTTTCCATCCAGTTCTATTGTCCTTATTTTAAAGTCAATGCCTGCAAAATAAATAACATAATAATTTAGTGTGTCGATAGTACTAAGGTTAGATGCCAAAGTGTTGGCGGCCAGATTAGAATCCAAGTCCATACTCGGGAGGGGGACAAAATGTGCTGCTCATGGTAAATGAATGCCTTTGATTGATAAGTAAGAAATGAAGGCCTTGAATGATGCTATGCAGGGAAGGATTATATTATGCTGGTACACCACAAAAGAAAAAAAATGTACTTATCAAAGGTTTAGGCCAAGGATGAGTAATAACATAACAGGCATGCATAAGTGACAACAGTCATCACATAGCAGACAATAGCCATAGTGTAATATTTATAGAATTGGCGATAGAAATAGATGGGCGCATCAACATCCAAGCCAGGATTTAGGAACGCAACATGAAGTGCAGTTTGATTTTTTTAGGCTATGCCTTGTTTTTTTGGCAGACAAGGCTCACTCACCTATCGTCGATATGAATGTGGTATTGAACGCATCTTCTGAGAACCTGAATAAAACACATGTCTTCCCGACACCCGAGTCGCCAATTAAGAGTAGTTTGAATAAGTAGTCGTACGTTTTAGCCATTGTCTAGCTAGCCTAAATTACTAATAATCGAGGAGCTAGGTTCGGCCGCCGTTTCGCAGCAATCTTGGCACACGATCACAGCACAGCCTATCGTATCCTTGAACGAGAGCCGACGTCTCGCAGGGCGACTTCACTTGTTATCAGCGGATGAGCGAGATGTTGCGATTAATTACACTCCCCGTGAAATCGGTATGTAGAGTCCACCGAAATAATCGGATCGTATAAGTGCCGAATAAATAATTTGTAAATCTAGATTGGATGATTGCTGTCAGGATGGTGAGTCATGCGATGTGTAACAAGTGTCAAATCCGGTCGCAAGTTGTGATCCAAGATGGCGCTGCTCTCGATTTGACAGTTGTTTAAGATAGCGGTAAATTTGAATTGGCTTCATGATTCACTGATCTAATTTGCCTCAATTTCTGTACAATTTTCGTTCCTTCTTCCAATGAATTCTCTCAATTGGACGTAGTAATAATAATAATAATAATGGCAGGATTTTCAGGAATGCTGAATCAGGTAAACACCGAGTTTTGTGTACAAAACGATTGCATTCGTAACAACATAAAACCAAAAAACGCACCATGAAATGTGATCAAACCTCACAAGGTGGGATCATGTGCGGCAAAGGCCTCACGGAAGGCCAGTGCTTCGGCCTTTTCCTGCTCGGGGTCGAGCTTGCAGTCTCGCCAGTCAGCGCGGTCCTCCATATCCATAACAGCGGGACTGGCGAGAACATCGCGGCCAAACTGCAGTGGGAAACCGCTGCGGCAGCGTGCGAAGAGCCGTGCACCGTCGGGCAGCTCGACACAGAAGTATGGCGAACCGGCCGGAGCGAGCTGCGAAAGTCGCGCGTGCGCCTCTGCCTCCTCCAGTCCCAGCCGCTGTGCTGTTGACTCTTGCTGTAAGAAAATTGACTTAAGGTTTATTTAATCCAATTTGTCCCGATGTACGTATTTTAACACCTGATTCTTCTGTAGTGAAGCATTTACACTATAGGGAATCACAGTTAGAACGAGAAGTTTGATTTGGGTGCAACGAGATCAAATGGGAACAAATGATCTTCTGCCAAATTTGAGTGAGAAAACTCCAACTGGGAATCTTTGTTCACAGTTTGCATGAGGAGTACTGCCATCGAGATAAATTCAGAATATCGCCCTCTTTGAGTCATAGCTGCCGTAAAAATAAACTACTCTTACACTACCGCTCGTGAGGGTGTAGTTCAATACAAAGTAATATTTTATCAAATTGTTGAGAGGATCATTTTTTTTGAGATTTCTGTCAACATCTGGCTTCGTAATTTATAAATTTGAGAACAGCTGTGAATCAAATATGGTGGCATTTCGGCATTTATCTAGACAACATTGATTCATCTGCAAACTATGAATAGCAAGCTTTCAATATGGCAGTTCAGGTTTAGTAAACAAGACTGAGGACGTACAAGAAAGGCTTCCTTGACGTCGGCTGCGAGCCCCGTTGGCACGGGAACGGCCTGCACCTGGAAGTGTGACGTCTTGAAGTTGCGCTCGAAGAACACGACCACCTTGTCCTGCGCTCGGAAATGCTTCTTCAGCGCCGACTTCAGCCTGCATGCCGTTAAGGAAAATGCCCACTCATCGCATGCTCACACACGTACATCAATCAAAGTGCTAGCGTAGTTTTGAGTAGTTTGGCATAGTAAGAGAATGATTGGAAGATAGTGGTTTGTTCAGTGGATATTGATTCACCGACAAAATGAATAAATGGATTTGCAGCTAATAAACAACACTAGAAGGATGTAACTTTTCAGAGCTGTGGAAAGTACGAAGAACATTCAATTTGCCCAATGACTCTGCATGATTACAGAGTGCGCACACCAAAATAGTTTGAAGCGCCATTTTCGTGTTACACATTGTTAAAAATCTAGGTTAATTCTGCATTTAAAAGGTTCCAAGCCAGTTGAGCATAGGTTTTGAAGGCGGGTGCTGGATACTAGCATTATGTACGTCTAGGTGGAATTTCAGCTTCAAAGTCAGTGAAAGTCGAGCAAAGCCTACAGGAAAGTTGCTACCAACTAGGGAATGTGGCAATGAACTAAATCTAAGGCTGTGTCCGAATTTATATTTCTAACCCTAGATTTCTAACCCTAGAACAGCCCACTGCATTATCTATCTCTACGGTCATCACGAAAAGTCTGCATTTTAATCGATTCTCAGAACGCAGTTATGAGGGACTATAGAAACGATGGTACGCAAACGCCGACATCACATCGCTCACCCAATAGCAAGCACTATCTAATTCCGGCTTAGTGTTTGGCAAATTTTTTGCACTATGCAACCACATGCTATGAGGGTATTTGATTCTGTTAGCTCCGATCACATCTTAAATACACATAGCAAACGTGGATTCATCATTGACTGGAGCAACTGTCTGTTATTGCATTTTTTGTTGTCACAATCACCTAGGTACCAAATAAGTATATTCCCCTATTCATCGTGATTGCACTCAGATAAACGTGTGCTTATGGGTCAGACAAAATAGTTTGTAGCCATACCATTACTTTTTCAACAAGAAAAATTTAGTCTTGGGCACAATTAACAGGTACAGAGTGCTGTCGCAATTATTAGGACAGTTATTTTATGTATCTGAGGTGCAAGCTGAGGCAATTAGCAGACAGCATAGTCATTTTTTCTTGGAGGAAAACACTGTAAAGCACTAGCACCGCACTCAGGACTGATTGTGAGAACATAATGAATTTCAGATACTGCACTGACCATCGAATGTGTAGGTGCTACTGGATATATCTGCTGACTGTAAGTGAGAAAATTCTAAGAGTGTTATCAATTAATCAGCAATGCTTTGATGAAGCAAAGATTTAAGTTTCACCGAACGGTTTGGCATGTTGGATACACCGGTTCTCGTGAGATCACCGAAGTTAAGCAACATTGCGGTGGACC
>QKMV01004176.1:0-10483 GCA_003287335.1 Lednia tumana
AGGTTAGCGAAACGTTGGCAGTTTATTTGTTAGAAGTTTTCAGCAGTTTAACCCAGTTATTAACAGTTTTTTAAAAAGTTTCAGAGTTGTTTTTGGCAACTTGACCACCAAGATGGCGGTGTATTTTGCCTTTACCGAGACGGTTGTGATCCTCGGGCCAACTATATTTACGTCATGCGTTAATTGTCATAATGCAGCACTTTCTTCGGCGCGTTTGTTCGGCAACTCAGCCTAAAGCTGTCCGTGCCGTGCCGTGCCGTGCCGTGCCGTGCCGTGCCGGGTGGGGCCGTGCCGGAACGTCAGAAGATCGGATTGAAAGGCGGCGGAAATGGACACGCTCGGCGGCCGGAAGTGGCCACTAGAGACCACGCGCGTCCATGTCCATGTCCACGACAGACCGGCAGGCCGCATAACGCGACCTCCGAACCGAACGCTTGCTTGTTCGCGGGGTGCCGCGTTCGGGGCGACTTCTTTCAATGCAATCTCATCGTCCGCCAAGCGGAGGAAATTGGCGTAATTTTCTTGTTTTTCTTCGCATGCATTTCTGTGGACAACGAAGCGCGAACGTGTAGTCGTTCATTACTGTACACAACTTTTGCGGACTCGTTTGCTCGACATTTTCTAGCTAGAGTATTCATAATAGCCATGTATTCACGAGAACACTTATTGTCATAGGAATGGCCGCTCTTGCACATAGCGGAAAGATAGCGCCACCTAAAAACCAATCACAAACCCGTTATCAGTTCATTTCATAGCCGTTCCCTCATTTACTCATTGAGTGTTACTGATGAGTGTTCACTCATTTTGGATGATCTCGATTTTCATTCGATCTACGCTTAAGCTGGATGGAACACGGTGGCTATCACTGTGGCACAAAATGTCTCGTGATGTCACATGATTACTATGAATAGGAACGGCGATTTGAAAAATGTAATATTTTGGCTCTCCAAAACGCGCACTTTTGTACCAACAGTGTAACAGAAATGCTGAGTATTTTTACTTCAAATTAACTAATAATTCTATCTGGGTAGTGTTTCTAAGTCTTCCAGGTTTCCTTTTTTTCTCGACATCATTGATCGTCATCATGATGTGCATTTAGAGCTTCCATGGCGGTATTTAAGACTACATGATCGTAATTTAGTATCGAGAGGCAACGTTATCCCAAACTTTGACAGGGGTAAAACTCCAAACCTCGTTTCGACGCCTAAAATCTCTGCTGTCGACAAACTGTAAAACTGGCGTAAATTACAATAATAGCATCTCTGGTTGTTTTCTGCACGGGAACGGGAAGGGATGAATTAAAGTAGTGAATAGCGACGCGCGAGAATAAGCCAATCAAATAGTCGCGAGCTTGTAGCGTTTTTGCGGCGTCGTTGAGCCGACGCCTGGAGCTGGCAGGTTCCTGGAATGAAGCCCGACGTCTGCTTCGAACGACCCTCCAGGCAGCCGCGGGAAGCGCCTCGGCTATCCTGTGGAGGGAAGGGGGCGACACGGAAAACAATCCTGGAATTAGTCGTGATGGAAAACGTCAAAACGTGAGATTGCGAAATGAAAGGAGATACATCTCAATTTAACAAATACAAAGCTTAATATTTGAAATAGAGATTGTTATTATTTTGAGTGATTTAATTTTAATGAGTAATATGCGAAATATTTTGAAAATTTGGCTCAGATTCTTTGTTATTAACTCGAATTTCCTCTTCAGAGGATGACTGGATGGCAGTAGAATAGTCAAGTGTATATTACACGTTTTGCCACCTGAAATAGTGAAGACAGCAAGCCGCCTAAATCTATAACCATCACCTGCCTATTCATCAACAATGGATGCATGCACGAAGACGAGAAAGTAGATATGAGATTTATTGATTTTTTTGTTAAGTTTAATGACGCACTGCATTGACAACGACCGCGTGGCACTGGTCTATGGGCGTCGTTGCATGGTAGGGTGATAATGAGAGTGATGGTGAATCCAACAGAGAAGAGAGATCCCCGATGCTGGCACGTAACCTTCTCCTGTCGTAAAGCACCAATTGGGGACCATGGCTTAACGTCCCTCCAGAAGGACGGTACAACTCGTACAGCAGGGTCACTCAACTAGACCGTGCTTTCGAGGGGTTGGTATGAAGCTGATGCACAGCTTCAAACCTTCCAATCTTTCTCCCGAATAGAAGATAGGTATTTGGATGAACGGTTTCCCACCCAGCCACTGCTCCACGCAATGTTGCTTAGCTTCGGTGATCTCACACTTACCTAACCGTTCGGTCAAGAAGTAAATCTTACTACCTAGTTCCATTTTTTTCCTTTTTTTAAACCGAAATTTTTGCAAACTTTTAGAAAACATCATCGCCTTATTTCTTCCGTACACTTATTTAATACAAAGTATATTTCCTATGTTAATACAACTCGAGACTCCCAAGGGATTGCCCCCCCCCCCTACGTGGCTTTAAAAACAGGTAACACAGCACTGAGATTGTTTACTTTCATTCCAACCAACGAATGTTGGACAAGGTAATATTTTGTAATTATTTTTCTACTTTATTTCACTAAAATAATCTGCTCCCATTTCTCCTCAACTCTGACGGAAGGACCGCATTCTTCGGTGTCCTTTCTCTCTACCTACACACACATACACCCTAACACACAAAACGCAATTTAAACAAAATATAATTTTTATGGATACCCCTATTCGTGTGATAAAGTTCATGATTTACGTGATAACGTGAATAATGAAACGCATTAAATATAACGAAGCTAGTAGTAGGCATAGTAAAACTAAAAGCAACATTAGATATGCAGATAACGTTTTTGTTTTTAATTATGAGCGAGTTATCTGACAACAATCTTGCAGCATTCATTTGGACTCGTCTTTTTTTCATAATTATGCGTAACGCGGTAAGGGAGGGAACGATGCAACCCCGTGTGGGTTTAGTTGGAGTTAGACTGCGAGATGGTTTACGTGCGATCGAAGGATTTGGACGGACGTGCCACGACACGCGGCTCTCCAGAAGACAATTTCATCGCGAGGTTATGTTCACTGCTCCTGTCTTTAACCAGGCCGATGCTCTATTTAGGAAATAGAACAAAACTCCTGTAACGTAAAAAAGTGTACTATATTTCAAGCAAATTAAAAAAAACACACACACAAATAAACTTGCACTTGCGCGTGGTCTATATATAAAAAAAAATTACTGCAACCGGTAGGTTAGTAAAAAAAAAAAATAATAACACACACATTTGGGCTATCAGTTATGGGTTGAGTAATGAAGCGAAGTGTCAAGAATTTATTTTACTATGAGCCACTTTGTTCTCAAAGTTTTAAATTAAGATGGAGCTGACATATAATTGTGAGGCAATTTTGACCGAAGACAATCTTATTGATTTTTATATTTCTATTTCTATTTCCTTGGGATTGCAAGCCTGTTCAGTGTGATTTTTCTCAAGTGGTTTTATAGGTAATTATGTTTTTATGTTCAAGTTTGTGCTTATGACAATAGATTGTTCCTGTTGTGGAAAATATTTCTCTTATGGTGAGAACTGAGCTGCCATCGTGAAAACAAGGATCTAATCATACAACTCGTGTCCATACTTACAGCACAACACTTGCGAAATGGTGGAGCGGCTATTGGTAATAATTACACCATGGGTTGTGGCATTTTCCGGTACAACACATAGCTGTTGTTGTACTAAGATGGATCTGAATTCGGAATCTGCTGCATGATGGAGCGAAACAGCTGGTTCCACCAATGACCCGTGCAATATAATATGGAGAATAAATTACTGGACCGGGTGGTATAAATACCAAATTGAATATAAACTTTTTTTCCGACAGCGGACAGACTCTAGTTTCTCCTTCCGTCCTTTAAGACTAAGAAGTGTGTTTCGAGGATGATCAGATTTTGATAGCCTTTTTGTATACAGTTTCAGACGTTCTTTTTTTATCCGGCTAATTTACGGCCTCCGCTTTAGCCCATGTTTTAGCGCAGAATTTCTCTTTTTCTCTCGGCGGCACACGGGTTTCGCCTGGTAATTTATTGTTTTTTGCTTCGGCCTCCTCGCGTGGCCATAAATCCCCTTCCAATTGTGTAGCAGCACCCCGCACAACACGACGCCGACGACGACGCGCGACGCCTCCACGATGGCCGGCGTCGAGGGCGTCGGGACGCGTCTTCCGTCACCTGGACGACCCAACTTATTTATCGGCAGCTGACCATTCGATTATGAGATGGAACGCAGCTTTGTTAACAGCTTTATTTATCGCAGCGAGCTTGTTGGCGAACTGCGAAGATTTTACAAACTCGATATAACATAACATAGATTGTGTGAGCGTTGTTCTGAAATCGTAGAGTAATTGAAAGCGAGTTCATTTTTGCGTTTCGCTTTTGGTTTGATTGTTTATGGTAACATTCTCTTTCTATATCTCTGCGGTGGCTCTTTGGAGAAAGAATTTCGGATGCTGCATAGATAGTCGATAGATAATATTCTCTTTGACGCTGTTTCTTTCATCTCCCATAGAAGCTAGGTACCACGCATCTGTTACACCCTCTCGCCGCCGAAGCGGAGCGTTGCAGGCGGAAAGAAAACGAACCATCAGTTATGGAATATCCGACGCTTTCTTTGGAAATCACATACGACGTCACAATTTCCGAGACATTCGCTTTTTCCTCGGGAATATGTAAACGATCCGCAGCCTATGAATAACGTTAACTGTCTTCGGCGGCGTCGCGATTCATGTATGCCAACGTCGCAAAGAAAAATTCCGTCAACTTTTCTTTTGGCTATGTAGTATATACATACAAAAATGATTTTCCCGCTCGTAGGCCGTGTGGGGAAAAACTCGGATCTTTATCGAATTAGGCGATAGATAAATTTGCTGGTGTGCGTTCTGCCGACTGTTTCTGCACACATGTTGGTGTGAAAGGTGCGTGTGACACGGCCATGTGTGCGGGAGGAGTGTTGTTCCACATTCTGGTTGCTACCGGACTTTCCACACAGCATTGTGTTCAATGAAGATTTATCACAACAAAGCTGCCCTGGACCACTTCATGGAAACATCTATGTATACCCCGGGTGCAATGAATATGGTGTATGCTTGAGGCAGACACAACACAATACGATGGCCCATTCGAAATCGAGTTACATTTTTGTATACAGGCTAGGGCTGCCGAAATATGTCAAATGTTCACCCAACGTCGTATGCTGGATTTCCAAGATGCGAATTTAGCAGCAATTTTCTCGTGGAAGCACTGTTTTATACGCAACGCGTTTACCACTTGTCTGCTTCCTACCTGAAACATTTCTCCTCAGCCACCGTGCATGGGAGCCTCTATCGCATGTACTTTAGTGTATGCCTTTAGCGCCCGCTCGTTGGCTGGAGTTATATTTCGACAAAAATGTTGGCTTCGCGTCGAAATTTGTTCTTCGCCTTGCACTCTGCGCTTTGTCATTCTGGGCTTAATCTTTTAATTTTGAGTTCCATGTGTAAATTTCGTCCACATGGTTCTACCCGACGGGCTTTCCGAAAAACGTGGGATTTGTCTTGACATTTGGGCTTCGCTGCGGTGTGGGCTTAGCATTCACGAGATGCGGAAACGTCGTTTTTGTTGAACCAACCATTTATATTTCTCCGATGGAGCAAAATATCTTTCCAACTGATGAGCCTCCCCTAAAAAATGCGGGCTTCGCTTTGACATCTGGGCGTAGCTCTGGTGTGAGCAGTTCTCTGGTGTGGGCACGTATGCCTTTATTTTATCCGGTGGGCCGGATCACACTCCGGCTTCAACACGGATGTTTTGTGAAAGTGTTTTTAAATGTTTCATTTTTCAAAAAATGACGTTTACAAAATTGACCATTGGAATGAATTCCGCAATGTAAGTATTAGTTAGAAGCGAATATCATATGCTAAGCCATTGCCTGACAGCTCAGAAAATTTTGGATTTCCCTTTCGGGGCCCCGAACCACGCGCATTCATAATTTTCTGGTCTGAACTTAAATGTGTCTGAAAGTTCAACTTCCGTCATAAATTTGGGTAAAAAACCTCAAATTGACCAAAGATCCCTAAAAAAAGAGCCCAGTTCTTGTCTTGTGGAGTCTAGAATCCAACGCTGAAAAACTTTGTCAATTATTTGGCAATGATAAAAATGTTGAAAAATTTAGCTCACATGGTACAGAAACGTACAGACCTTCGTGTTGAAAACAAACCGACAAACATTATGACTAAGGGGATAAGCACCAACGTATGGATTTCAAACCACTATCATATTTTAGCTTAGTTAATTACACATACGTTTTATCCAAACCTTAAAGGTCCGTGACTTAGACAAGCATTGCACTAATTTCCGTGAAACTCATCAACGATCGTCCACTGTGCCTAATGTGTTCGCTATAACAACAACATTTACCAACATGCTCACTAATGTGATAGTGTGACGACTACGCCTCGATCTGGTTGTCTCGCTTTTCAACGGTCACGTGGTCGTGTTGTCTCGCTCTCCACTGATCACGTAGATCGATGATCGATCAGGGCGTAACGCGAAGCAGCTACAGATGGAAACCATCGCCGCCCTGCATTCGATTCGACAAGTGTCCATATCACCGGCTCTCTACGAGACTGTGTGTGGGTTAATCGAAGAAATTAGCTGTATCTCTTTATTGAATTCCTCCTACATAAATATTCGTTTATGGCCACAGCTGTCTGTTTCCATATTAATGATGACTTTATTCAAAGCGAGAGCAAGTTTTAATTCTTGTATCAATTGCTCGTGTAAAAAAATACACAGCTACATAGGAAATAGTGGTGCGGAATCGTGGTTCATTGTTCCTGGGTTCAACTCCTACAGGGTGGTTTGCTGTCACATTTTCCCTGATTAATAGTGGGTGGGATACCATACCGTTCGTCATTAACGAAAATATGAAAAAGCAGTCGAGAAGAAAAATGAAGTTGTATTAATTTAATCGGAATCGTAATGAGTTGAAATTGAGCCCGCTTAGAATCGACACGAGGAAAAAAGTCAGCATCAACGAATGCCAATATAGCAGATTTCGACATTGAAATGAGCCCAGCCCTTTGCATGTCCATGCGCATTCGGTGATAAGTGTTTTTTATTCCCGTAAATCTCTTATGCTCGCTGCTCATTCGGCGAATTATCATATATGCTTCAAGTTGTAGCCGAGTGCCAAAAACTTGGCGGCTGGGATTCGCACATGTCATGCAGTTGCAAAAGCCATGGCTGCAATCTGCGATGTCGAAATTATGTGTCCCGCTTTATTGAATTAATCAGATTCATCAGTGATAAAATACTTCAGAGTTTAGACTCATGTCTATCTCCTAATCTTAGCATTCAAATTAGGGTTGTAATTCTTTTTTTTGCTCACCGACGATTCTCCGTTCTCGATATATCTTTGAGTTTTTGTTGAACAAATTTTCCCACTCGTATTATGTAGATTTCTGCTTAATTTGTACAGCTTTGTGTATAGCATGTTCAGAGATAATACAAATTGTAACTATCAATCTTGAATGCTATGTTCTTCTTCCAGTGAAAATACCAACGTGTCTTCAACGTCATTAATGCTATTCGATGCCCGAGCTCTGAAGCAATCGCCTTGGTCGTTATTACAACGTCTCTTTATCGAGGATGTCATCTTAGCCAGCCGACCTTTTGTTCTTAGTTCTTGCTGCAATGATCAATTGATCCGTCCGCCCTCGCATGCTGTGCTCCATTTCACCACTCTCTTGTCAGCAGTGGCCTATCTATCGTGTCCATCAACAACGGTGTATATCAGCCATTTATGGCTCGCTAAAAATAATTTCAGAACCACTCGAGGACTCTTTCAGAAAAAACGCACAGTGTGTTAAAATTATTCATAAACGACACCTGCTTGCCCATAATTTATACTTGCCTGGCATGCTTTAATGTGTAAAACCGAAATTAAGAAGTTTTACGTCGGGGTTTCTTTTTTTATACCACTTTCCTATCGATTTAAAGACCATAATAACTAAATAGTAGTTAAGATTTTACCCACGAGGTCTTGTTCGAAGAGTGCCGAAAGGTGATAAGACGTTTTCTGGGTAGGTACGGTGTGAATGGAAAGGCAAGATGATGATATTGAGAAAGATGATATTGTGTAGAGTCTAGTTAATGAATTACGTGTACCCTGTATCTTTATTTATAAGCAGCGTGGACAGGCTATGAATATTCATGAAGAAGCGGGGGCGAAGCAAGACTGTGCTCGGCAGTCCTCGCGGAGCTGTTAATCAATATTCAATTTGACTTTCTGCATCCATTTTATGGCAAATCATCAATCACGAGATCCTTTTAAGTCTTGACGCTAGGTATAGTTGAAGCAAGGTTGGCGCTGCCGGAATCACCAGCCATGCACCGAATAAATATGTAAAGGAAATCCAATTGCTAATCTTTGCGGACAAAGAATGGTTAATTAATGGCGTCGAAACGAGCGAGCGACTCAAAGAAAGACAATTTGCCTTCCGTGCAAAAAAAAGAACAAAAACTGGTTTCGAATTGAAATCAAGCATCGATGAAAATAATTTATTTAAATTCAATCTTGCCACTAGAATAATCAAAAATCAGCTATACCAATTGCTGCAGCGTTTTTTTTTTATCAAACGGTTTAAAGGTAATTGCAACTCTCGTTAAAAAAAAAGGCCGAAACGCAATGCGAATGCGAATTTCCTGTGCAAGAGACTCTAATCTATCGCAAACAGCGTTAATCTCACCCGAGATCAAAAGAATTGTAATTTATCACACTTGTTGATCACAAGAATTAATTATCAGAGGTGGCCAGTGACACAAATGCAAATAAAGTCCACTCTTTGCTCAATTAATGCTATTGATCGAAGCTGTTTGGTTGGACAAAAAGCTACAGTTATATTAAAATGGTGCTGCTCTTTCTGTAACTCGTGGCAATGAAGTTGTAACTTTGGAGTGAGTGCTTTGTCGACCGCGGAGCGACCACGGCGCAGAGGTGCCCATTGTCGAGATGTCGGCCTGCAAACATCAAGCTCATTGTTGCCGGAGAACTCGTGCATTTCAACGAGTCCAGTGTTGAGAAAAGCACGTGGCTGGAGCAGCTAAGCTCTCAATGAGCCAAACGGTATTTTGTAACTAAATCACGTATGTCCAAACTAGTCGGGTTTCTTCTTTAAACTCGCGAGCAGCAAGACTATTCATCGCCAGAATAATTGGCCGCCTCGTCTCTCTTCCATTTTACTCTTGGTGTTCATTATTCACCACGTGATCTCCTCCCTTTCTTGGTCCCTACTCCCTGCATCTCCATTCATCACCCCGCTCCTACCCTTTCTCCTCATTCTCCATCTAGCGCACTTTTATACTTGAGCAATAATTATCTTATCTCTACTTCCAACCAGCTTCGGTCCACCCCACCCGCATCTTTTTAATGTATTCTATCTGTGGTAAAACTGAAAATTGGAAGATTCAATTCGTGGGGAATGGTTCTTCTCAGGCGAACAAAACACACATTTGTCTGGTACGTTTCGTTTCAACGGACGGCTTCGGAATTTTTCTTCGGTCTTCCTCCTGTCGACTCGATGTGGTTGATCTCGTCGAGCAAAGTGGGCTCACAATGTTCCAGCGAGCTAATCGCGGCTTGCTCGTGATATCTCCATCTTGGCCGGCTCGCTGGTTTGGCGGGACACCGTGGATGGATGACCGCCATTAGGATTACTGATGATGCCAACGGATTGAACAGGAATTACTTGACTAATTCGTGGCTCATCATTCATTCACTGTCCGTGCGAGCTAGCGAATCCGATTATTACGTGTCGCGACGTACATCCAGAAATATCAATCTTGCAATCAAGTCTGATCCCTGAAATGATGATCCGCCACCGTAAATTCAAGATCTTTTATTTTATTTCAGGCAGCTCCGCTACAGTGTTGTTATAAATGTTCAATATTTGGATAAGTGTAGCGAGCGAAGCTAGTGAATCGATGACTTCACTTTGACTATCCGTAGAAAATATTGGCATTTTTTGTTTGTTTGTTCGCACGATGCTGGCCGAACGCCTGAAGTGAACTCATTTAAAATTGCAGGGACCTTCAAAATCGCGGAACTTAGGTCTGTCACGTTTTTGAGCGCAATCCACGAAACGATTTTCCTGAAATTCGCATTTGTGTACATTTTTGACATTTTTACCGACTTTTTCTGGTTTGTGTTTGCTGTATGTACGCCAAACGGCTACGTCAATTTCAATACAACTTGCAGGACACTTTTGCAAGATTTTAACTTAGAACCGAAAACATTCTGAGTGAAATCCGTTTGAGCTTCTTTCTTGTAAAACGCGTTTTTGTGATACTTTTAGATTGAAAGGAACTTTGTCACACTTTCCACGCCAAAGTTTGAGGCTGGTGAAACTTTCCAAGGACGTTTCATATTAAATTCTTAAGACTCATGTCTTCTGCCTAATCTCAGCACTAGTTTTCAAAAAAATTGTTAGTAAATGGGTTTA
>QKMV01004177.1:0-10483 GCA_003287335.1 Lednia tumana
GCTAACGACAAGGCAATATCCGTCGCTAACTACTGGAAATTTGTTGTCTGACCGGACACGGAAAATAAATAAATAAAGTAGATAAATTGCAATTGCGTGTTTTTCAAATACGTTTGTAGCACACGCAAAAATGATTCTAAGCGTTTCAAGACTATTGCCATTAGTTGAGCTTGAAAGAAGTGCATTTCTTGATAAGATTTGCGTTTTTTTTAAAGAAAATTATCTCTTTTACTAATGCCATTTATTAGGCAGTAAAGCTTTTCCAGAAAGATGTTTTTGTTTTTCATACCTTTACAAAAAGTGCAGTTAGTAGAAAGTTGTTTTTAAATGTTTTTTTCTCTTTCTCATTGGCTTGGGTAACAATAATAAAAACAATAAAAACCTTGGATAATATATACCCTTGTCTTTCACTTCATAGGTAAGTTTTAACACACAAAAATCAGCATGGTTATCTAGAGATGATTGCAAACAATGTAAAACTCACAAAAGCTTGGACTTTCAAGTTCGACATTCTAACAACCATTTGACACAAAGTTTTGCAACCGAATCATTTGAATTTTGATTTTAGGTAGCTTTGCTAGTGCCAAAGCCAATGAGGAAAAATGGCAGTGCAAAAGCTAATTGAATTGGCAGATGAAGATTAAATATCAATTTAACGATGCTGAGCGATTTGAACACCATTGCTATAGGCCTTGTTGGGTATCGTTGCAGTCAATGTGCTGGTCCTCTGCAGCGAGTAAGTAATTGAATAAAGTGCTAAAAGAAACCATGAAGTAGGTTAACCAAATTTAATAGGGCAGATATTTGGTTGATATCATCACTCACTATTTCTCCATTAGGTATTTTGATTAGACAATTCAAGCTTCATCAATATTTTGCATTTCAGACCATCTTGCTCTTGCTTTGGCGCATGTAATTTGTCTTACTTCGCGATCCATAGACATTTATCCTAGCGCTAATAATACATAATAATAGGTAGTGGAATTAGATGGCCAACAGTCAATGTTTACCTGATTGTTTTAATTGTGTCGCTTGTTTTAGGAACGGAAGGTATTCTTGCGTAATTATGAGCCTCGAGTATAGTGTCAGTAGGTAATGGTGCACCAGACTCCACAAGAGCACCTGCTTTGAATACTTTGGTTTCAGATTTCAAAGCCACATTTGATGGAGATGGCGGTTCCATTTCATATGGTTTAGTTGTTCCATTTGTACTGGTTACCAATGAAATGCACTTTTTATCTACAACAGCTGTTTTGGATCTTTTTAGTTTGGGACTTGGTACTGCTCTCACAAGTTGTTGTAGTGCTTCCAGAACAATTTGTCTGAAATAAGATCAAAACCAATAAGAACTTTGCTGATTATTGCTCTCATGAAAGAGGAAGATATGTACATAGATATGCACTTGGCTACCCAGAGTATCAAAGCTAAAGCCCCTTCGGGCAAAAGTGTACAAATTACTAATCAAGTCACAACATTCAAGTGCCAGGTGGTAACCCACGCTAAGCTTGCGTTTTCTTCTAAATGTTATGATTCAGCTGAGTCAATCAGCTCTTACCATTGAAGCCAAGCAACGGGGTGGCCACTTGGTGATTAAATGCCACAGCTTGGCTCAGGATACTCCACTCTGGGTAGACTTAATTTACTGGGTGGTAACAGCCGCACAGCCAGCCTTCATCTTATACATCAAATGTTTAAGGTTGCTATCAAAGTGATCTGATAGGTACCCACCTGTTTGTCTTGAGCATTTGTAGTTTATGTGTGAGTGCTAATCTTTTGTCGGGCACCACTGCCATAAGATTAAATCGGATGTCGTGGTATTGTTCCCCAGTAGCAATGCCTAATCTCTCGGTAATGACACGTCGAAATTTTTCAGTCCAATCTTCTTTTTCTCCCCAAGGCCCATGATCGATTGGGAATGGTTTTAATCCATCTAGCTCAAATAACCTGCCCCTGATTGGAACGTAGCTTACAAAATGGAAAGCTTCACCTAAACACCGGCCAGTAGTAACGCCGGTTGATTTGTCAAGTCTTCGCTTTGCCTGAGGCATTGCGTGAGAGTTGTGAGCTTTGGCAAGTTCAGGTGTGTTGCCTATTGCCCATCCTTTATTGTCAGGGCTCATTCCCGAAGTGTGGGCTTTCAATCGACTTAATGTTGAGCCTAAGTGAAGGCTCGGGCAGTTCAGTAAAACTGATAGAAGGGCATGTGTAGCACAACTGTTAGGAACCATCTGAAAGATAACAACATACCTAGTATAAGATAAAATTTTAACAGGGATGCATTTGCAGTCAACCAATCACAATGGCAAAGAGCCATAGAGGTCATTCCACGTGAAAGCACTCACCTCAAACTTTGACCGACCGAGATTTTGATGAAATTTGGTACACTTGTTACGACAGTAGAGTCGGGAGCTTTTTTTTTTTTTAATTTTGGACGAACCGTTCAAAAACTACAAGGGGGGGAAGTTGGGGTCATTTTGCCCCCCTCGCGTGTAGTGACCACCCTTTGTACACAATATCTTGGCTTCTATGGGAGCTACAGAGTTGGAAAAAATCTCATTTGAAAGCTAATTCCATGCCCTACCTGAATATGCAAAGAAAAATGTTATAATATTAACAGACATTTAATTTTGATTTTATACATCTGCATTTTCCAAAATGCCCCTAGCAAAAAATACGCATTTTTGATTTACTCGATTTTTTTTTACATGTACAGAACATACACATGATTATGTGTACCAAAAATCATGGCTGGTGTTCCATAGGTTTTCAAGCAAAAATATGTTTTCTATGAAAACGTTTCTTTTTTACCAGGTTTCACAGCATTATAGCATGCTAGACTGCTACCAAATTTGAGAGTAGGCACTTGGTTTTGAATGACTAATGTAATGTTTAACTTTATTATGTTGGTTTAGCATGCATGTATGGTCTTGAAATGTTTTTTAGTGGAATATAAATCGATAATATATATCGATATCGATATTCGATAATATAATCGACATATAAAGCGAATGTAGCTTTGCACCTAAAGTCATTAACTTGACACTTTGGTGGATTGTACACACACATACTGCATGTGTACCAGCTGCTCCTGCCAGAACGCAATGTTTGGGTCTGAGCTCGGCAAATTTGGTAAATCCAGCCTTGACGTTAGGGTGCTTATTTTTGAAGCTGCGGTAAACTTCGGACAAGTTACTTAAAACGAGACGCTTCTGCCAGTGAACTCGAACCCCATCCACTCTAACCGAGACAAAATCTTTCTTGCCAGGCATGATCCAACTTACATTAACATCTTCGTACAACTCTGTGATTGATTTGACGCAATCAGGTGAAAGTGTTTTACCAGCTTTTCGATTTACAGATGGCAATATACCTTGAGCCTCTAGCAATTTCTTAGTTTTTCGAAAATGGTTGGATGCTTTGAACTCTTGCATTATCTTCTTAATGCTCTAACTTTTTGGAAGCACAGACAAAATTGTTATTTTCTCACTTCTGGTACTCTCTTTATACTTTTCTTTCAATTGTTCAATCATCTCCGATTCATCACGAAGGCTTGCGTTGCACTCGTCTGAGGATGGTGTCAAATCTTCATGAATGCTACATTCACCACTGGGAGACACAAGCTCTAACTTCTTCCTCACACCACGTTTAATTTCGCCGTACTTTCTTTGAGAGTAAAATTTAGATTTACACTTAAGTTTGGTGGTATCAATCGGCGATACACCAAATGCAGCTAACGACTGATTTACGATATCTACTTCACAGGCTGTAACCACGAAAGGTTGGTCAGGTTGAGTGGATTTAGTTGGTGTTTGAACAGAAACAGTTGTTAGTTTCTGCAGCCTGAGCGAGAGAAGTTTACGGCAATTCGAGCATAATTTCTTCCCGGGGATGAGGTCGGCTATCTCCAAATGTTTTTTTCCTGAAGTTTATACTAATTACTACTAATCCTCTGCCTTTCCTTACTCCAATGTGAGCCTTGAATGGATCAAAGCACGTCTTGTTGCGAATGCTATAAAGTAAAAGGAACTTTTGTTCGTGTAATTGGCACACATTCTTCACATTATAGCACTTAGAATGCACTGTTAATAAAAGCTGCTGGTCACTATTGAACTTTTCAATGTTCTTAAATAATAGATCTTGAATCGGTTCACACTCTTCTTCCAAGATCAGTCCAATTGCGCACATTATGAACTTGTAAAAAAATGTGCAAGAGAGCTAATTTACTTCCATCCTCATCAACATTAGACCAGAGACTGATTGCTGGCACAAGAAATTTCAAGTCCAGACAAGAAATTACCAAACTTTTGACTTTAGTAAACATTTCGTGTTTCAACTTGATCCATGCATTTGATGAATCATGGATTTATATTCCACTAAAAAACATTTCAAGACCATACATGCATGCTAAACCAACATAATAAAGTTAAACATTACATTAGCCATTCAAAACCAAGTGCCTACTCACAAATTTGGTAGCAGTCTAGCATGAAATGCATAGCACTATACCTATAATGCTGTGAAACCTGGTAAAAAAGAAACGTTTTCATAGAAAACATATTTTTTCTTGAAAACCTATGGAACACCAGCCATGATTTTTGGTACACATAATCATGTGTGTGTTCTGTACATGTAAAAAAAAAATCGAGTAAATCAAAAATGCGTATTTAAATGGCATTTTGGAAAATGCAGATGTATAAAATCAAAATTAAATGTCTGTTAATATAATAACATTTTTCTTTGCATATTCAGGTAGAGCATGGAATTAGCTTTCAAATGAGATTTTTTCCAACTCTGTAGCTCGCATAGAAGCCAAGATATTGTGTACAAAGGGTGGTCACTACACGCGAGGGGGGAAAAATGACCCCAAATTCCCCCCTTGTAGTTTTTGAACGGTTCGTCCAAAATTAAAAAAAAAAAAAAAAGCTCCTGACTCTACTGTCTTAACAAGTGTACCAAATTTCATCAAAATCTGGGTCGGTGAAGGTGAAATTGTATTAAAAGTGAGTGATTTCACTTGGATTGACCCATAGGTAATATTTATGATAACAACTATGTGCGATTGGCACTCTTAGTACCCAGAACTTTAAGTGGTAAAATTGGGTAATTCTGTCGCACCGACTATTTTTTTCTAAATTCTCTCCTATTTGCTTCAACTTCTGATACATCCAGACAACCCAGCATCCTTATTTACTCGACTCTTTGCGCTATGGTATTAGTCATATGGTGCCGGTGAATGATACGGTGAGGATGAGCGTAACAGAGAAGTGGGGACCACCGCTTAATTTCCCTGCTACCTTCAGAACTAAAACCGCAGGATTAATCTACTAATCCATGCTGTCGAGAGGTTGGTATCGAGAGTGAAGCTGCTGTACTAGCTGCAAATCTTCCAACCTCTCTCCTGAACAGAACAGGATCTTGGGGTATATGATCATTCATCCAATTAATCTCTTACCCAGGGAAATTTTTCTTAACTTCGATGATTTTACAAGAACCCGTGAATGGTGCAATTAACATGCCAAACCCTTCGGTTTTCAAAATTTTCGCTGTTTCACGTATCAGTTAAATGACGACAATTACGCATGCAAAAAACAAGCTTTAAAAGCAATTGGTAATTGCACATAAAAACCAAACTACACCTACGAATGTCACTCCCCCTAGTCATACTGACATAAAATTCATGAGGAACCCAAAAACCACAAAACAAAACAACCTCCAATGCATTCAACAATGCAGCAGAGAAGTGCAAATCTACCCTTATAGTTTACCTGTTGGGCAAAGAAAATGTTGTTAACCACATCTTCGTCTTTAACAAAGCTTTCACTTTTAAGGACAATGTTTCGCCGGGAGCGGCGCTCTTCAATCCAACGGAAGAGAAAAATAAATCCATAGACTGGTCCTTCAAAAGTCTTTTGTAGATCATAAATTTCTTCGACCTGTACACCCTGCACGCCAAAGTTTTCAAGAAGCAGCGTGAAAAGACCTGAAATTAGTAGAATATTTTGTTGATTCAAGGAACCAGCACAGCAACCTGTCTAATATGAATCATGTCACCCATTCCATTAGGTAAAGAGAATACTGCAACATTTTATTAATTATTAACGAGGATCGTAAAGTTTAGAGAACAACCAAACAGGTGATCTCCAATCATAATATGGAAACACATGGAAACGAAAAACATAGCGTTGGACGTTTTTAAAAATAAAATTGACGTACCAGGGTCACTTTCCAATTCCAACCACCCCTCTGTTAACCTGTTTATGTCAACTGGCATCTTCTCTCAATGCGGCAGACCGCCTAGTTTTTTTTTATCATGGATATTGCACTTGTTTTTCAACAGAAAACTATGTAAGCACGGAAAACCAAATTTCGCTCTCCATTTCTATTAGAACCTTGAATTAGAATTTCTATTAGAACCAACTGGCCCAGAGTCCACTCACTGGCATTTTGACGGATTACGGAAATGGAGTTTACACGACATAAATGACGCACAAAAATCAACGCCCCTCATCCGCCATCACCAGCTAATAGATAGCGCGCGCTTCGCGAATCATCAGATTTTAAATCAATGATCAAATGTCACCGTAAGCGTAACCATTTGCATTCTTAGAGCAGCTTGAATTTTGGTACTTTTTCAAGAAGTAACCTACTCAAAAACCTAACTCAAAAAAATCGACTGCTTTTAAAGAATTTTTTGGTCCACAAATAAAAATCTGTGAGTAATATGTTTCTAGGGATAAAATTTCACTCCAAACACCATACTTTGTTTTCACTTGAGATCTATTAGAGGTCAATATGATCTACAAATTTTTTAAATTTGGTTAAAATTTGATCATTTTTTCGATGCATCTGTTCTACACACTTGCTGTCGGAGAAACTCTATGCAATAGAACTGTGTTAATTAAAATTTTTGGAGGTTCATTGTTCTTAATCTTCTCCCATATGCTTCAAATTTGGTCCCACGGGGAAAAGAAAAAAGAGTGATTCATTGAATTCAGCACGAAATTTTAACCGTACCCCACTCCGTACCAAGCCTCCGTGTTTACACTTTCCAGTTTATAAGTACAATTTGGACTTTGAAGGCTTCCTTAAAAAATTAATCAAATGCCAGAACCCTCCAGCTCCCGGATGTCCCGCTTTTGCATAATAACATCATCCACTCGCCCTCCTACCGCACACGCGACGTAGCACGTCTCCATTCGAGAAGTCCCAGCTTTGATCCTATAGTGCCCAGCTACAGCCTGGTCGCAGTTTTCCCTGATTTTCTACTATCGTTCCTAAGAAATTCTGGAACAGTTTCTCGACTAAAAAAACTTGATCACCTCTAACCAGCTCTAATTTCCATCAAGTTGTAGTCAAGCTGTACCGCAGCTTTGCAGCTCGTGTAAGCTTACAGAAAAAAAATACAAAAATTAAGAGTTGACTCGTGCACTTTTTACTTAAATTGAAATATATGGTAAATATGGTAAGTATTTGGTACTTATCAAATGCAAAAAAAAATGATGGATAGGTACTATCATAGACATTTGTAATAACAATCTTTCTAGATTCTGATTACTGCTCTTCTTTGCATTAAAAATGGCAGAAACACCTTAATTCAAACTCTAAGAAAATTCCATAATTTAAACAAGTGATCCACATAAGGTAAGAATCTTTTGTGTGGACTGACTTGCAAAAGAAATAAACTTTATGTGAAAAAACTGTTGAACAAAAATAAATATTAGATAATATTAATATGACAACAGTGATGCAAAAAGTTATAAGGCAAGCATAGCATAACATTAGCAGCTAGCACCTTGAACCCTCAAATTTGGTCCAGCACAGAAAAAGTCGTTCGTTAGATAAATGGTCTATGGATTAAGCATGGCATTTTACGCCTATCAACATAGGTAGATACTAAAATAGATAGCTAGCATTGAGATGTAAGGTTTTCTGTTTTTTTGACGAGCACACGTGAATTAAACAAAAATAATACAAAAAATAGGTCGACATTTTTTTCTCCATTCAAATTTGTTTAGGGTTCGGAAATCTTTGCCCAAAGAGCTGCAGAATATCGTTTGCTCTCTCTATGACTAACTTTTTCGGTATCAGATCAGATTAATATTTCGCACCCAGCGCCATCTACAACGCCGACAACAAGTAGTACTCTCTTTTTGAGGGGGAATGGTCATAAGGCTGGTTAATATGTTAAAACTGCAGGCTGCTTGGTGGTTTCATTGGTGCAATATGGTGGATTCAAGATGGCGGAAAGAGGCGTGAATTTTCAAATTGTGAGAATTCAATAGACGATTTGATCTGTCGGTATTGATAATTGCCTAAATTTAATCCACTTTTGGAAAAAAACGCCCAGAGTTATTAATCGTCAGAGTAATTGAATATTTTCAGGCTCAGTAACGTCTCATTCAAAACCGACGGTTGTGGCAATATCTATCAAAATTAAATAGAGAATGCGTGCAAGTCTGACGGTCGAAATAACCACAAAATGACCATATGTCGGAATGATCACAAGTTGGAGTATTTTGTATTTTTATTTCCCTTTATTACCATGAGATTAGTCTAGAATATCAGCGTAGGAGACGACAGTTGAATACCTCAACAACTTAGGTATACCAATTAAATTTGCCAGTTACGAGAATATGGTTAAAAATAAAAATTACTTAGAATCGAGTGGCATATCTTTCTCATTTGGTGTCCATTTCATACAAAATTTCAATATGAACTTATGAACTTCCAATATACTTGCTAATGAGAGCCTTTTGTTTTTTTGGAGAATATCAAAGGGTGATTTAGATTGATGGTCATCTATGTAATGATAAGTGTAAACTCATAATTACCTTATATCTATTGGAATGAATTTAGGTGACATTATAGTTACTGATCATTGTTTCATAATTTAATAGCATCAATACCTAACAGTAGAGTTTTAATTGAAGATATTTTACTCAAAAATTGTGACTATTGCGTCCAGTAAGTGGCCATCAAGAATGATGAGGTCAGCGGCAAGATCTTTTTCTTTTACAGTAAAGGTCTGAAGGCAACTTTTAAACTTGTACCAGCTGATAGTTAACTGGACCTGCGGGAGGACATGATCGAAGTCAGAGCTCACTTTGACTCTGCGTCGACTATACCCTTCTGTACGAAAGGAGCTGGGCTTGATTGTGTGAAAGGAAACATTCTACGTATCGTCCAAGATGATAATTTCTATTGATGAGATTCGATTTATTTTGCAGTTAAACCAGTTATGTGTAACAGTCACACATTATTTTATTGTGGCCTGAGAGTACAAAATTTTCCAGATAAAATAGGTTTTTTAAATTTCAGATAAAGTTTATAATCTTGTGATCTTTGAGAGAAAAATAAATACTTAAAAGTAGGCTCCCCCTTCTCTTGCCATTTCTTTTAACATTGAAGGTATTCATGATCATGACCAACGTCTTTTTCAAGTTAATTTTTTTCAAGTTCAATTTTGCGCTAGTCGCTGACCAGATATTCAGATTCAATGACTTTTATTCTACATACATATATTAGTCTTTGTACTTCGCAGCACAGGTGCAATGATGTAAAAAAAAAATTGATATTTATGCCACATCATTTCTCTAGATTAGTACTTGCTCCCTTGTAATATACAAGTTCCAAATAAATTTTGGTGCACGATTTATCGGCTTGTCACTTCATCGAATTTTCCTTTTATACTTCCCCAAAGTTTATTTTTGTAATAAAAAATCCCTTGCAATTATTTTTAAACTAGATGGCATGATGCACTCTACTCGAAAGACATTTTTGGGAGCCGTTAACTCTTTGAAGCACACAATTAGGAAAATTTAACAAAATGCATAATACTAAGGAAACTAAGGTTGTAATGAGTAAACATTCTATGTAGGCAAATTCCTTTTTCTTTTTTTTTTTTGGCTATGATTGGCCGGAAAATGGTGGTATGGTTAGTATACCACCGTACAAAAAACAAAACAATTCACAAAAAAATATTTGAATTGTAAACTCTCACAGCCAGTAAAGGTTGTAAAAATATTACGAATAAAAAAAAGTGCAGAGTATTTAAGCTATGACTTGTTATGGTTCAAAAAACATGATTCGATGGCACCCAGACACAGTAGGACATGGCAAATGTTGAGCATCTACTTTGTGCGGCGCTGGTGGTTCGTAACGGTGCATCGTGCGCAGCGACGAAGCGTCGTCCTGATGGGCTGGTGTGTAGCTTTTTCTAAGCGCACTTCGTTGTGAGACCGACGAGAGCGCATGTGCAAAGTTTGGTGAAGCAGATGAGATGCAGGCAGATTCCTCTTGTTGGCGCCGTCAACCAACGCCCTGCAGGTGTCAACCTGCTTTCTCACGGCTGTCGGCGTCACGCTGTCCACGACGGGAACGAAATGAAGGTAACAAAAATTACTTTCTTTACCCTATCAAGGTAATCCTTTAATCAGGCACTTCATTTATATTGTATTTATAGGAATTTAATATGAGTATGGGC
>QKMV01004178.1:0-10482 GCA_003287335.1 Lednia tumana
TCTGTTTATATATATATATATATATAAACGCACACCTCCTTGTTTATGAGTTAAGCTTGTGTGTGACCTGTCTGAGACTGAGGAGCGTGGAGAAACTCGTCAGCGGGCAACGAAGGCAAAGCGCTGAAGAATGTCAATGTGAACGGTATGTTTGCCACCCACCCATATGTAACGATTTTGAAATGTATTTCCAAGCTAAACTTAGTGCTCTGATAGTGAGTGTGATATGTATTTTTAGATGGAAGTCTAGGCAGCTGAAATCTGACTGTGGAATCCATCAGCAACATAGAATTCCGTGCACCCTCACGAGTCACGAGGCGGGAAGCAGCCCAGCCAGCCCTGCGTCAGATCCCCGTTTAGCTGATTGTGATATTGTGAGCGTTGGGGGTAGCTGCAGCATATGTGGCCGCTCCATCGTCTGCAGCCTTGTTTATCACAAGTCGGAACAGATTTCTTCTACTAAATATCGTCTGTAAATAACTTGAAAAACTATTTATTACATGCTAAGACGTATATAGAAGTTTGGTGGTTTGGGTGCGCACGAATTCCACTTGAAGTGTGTTACGGAGTTGTCTATTCGGGCACCTTCCAGTTCCAAAGATATTTCACCCTTTTCTATTTCACGTGAAATGTGTATATAGAAATTTAAAAAAAAACACCTACGAAATGTAATGAAGATGAAACCATCTGCAGAGCGAAGCAAAACTTTCCGAAGTCCTCTCGGAATTGGATCAAAGTTGTTAGTGCGCGTATGGGAATTGGTCAATTTCTATCTGTTCTAAACGATTTCTATTTATTTTATCTAGCTTATTAGAGAATGTGTGTGCAGGCGATTGAAGTCATACTACACGCAACGGATTCAAGTGCGCATGTTAGACAGATCTTGACTTGGAGTCACTTTATAATATACGCTCCTCAATAAAGAGACATTAGCACACCATTTTTCATACGAGTTGAAATTAAAATTATACATCACCTGTAAATTTATTATAATAGGAGTGTGCATGAAAGGCCCAGGCATCTACGTCTGTCTTCTTTCGAAAACTGAACACCACCTGTCTGTTCCACTGAAACCTCGTGCTTTTTGTCACCCGTATCGGCATTGAAATCTGATTAATAAAATGGGTAGTTAAAGTTAAACAAAGAATTAGGCATCTCAGCTCAGCTGCGTGTTAGCGATGCAAGGTGACGACAATATCTGAAGCCATGTGACGAATATTACGCGCGGAATGAAAGTGGAACTAAATGTTTTCGTAGCGTGAACAAAAAATATCTTGGAATTATTTTTAAATATAACTCTTAGCTCGGTCGAACGCAAGGTTAGCATATATTGATGTTTTTGGCACTAGTGCCGCGACGGAAGCAATATTTCGGGTTGGTTCGGGCGTTCGAGGCGATGATATATCATTTGCAATGCTCTGTTAAAAAACATTGCATTACAAAGAAATACGTCGAACGATTTGTAGCATAGCTGTATTAAATGCTTTCACCGTAATGTCACATTGATTATAGTGTATGGATGACTAATTTTAATTTTAATTAATTTAAAGACCAACAAAGCAGCTTCTTTTGAAATAAGAGAAATAAGATCCAGTTTATAAAAAACTATTATCTCTTCAGGAACTGCAACCATTTCCAAACTAAATTAGTAGATTGGTTAAAACTTAATCTGTACATTGCTTTGCTCTAGCGAAGCCGTCAGTGCCGAATATTCTCATGGCGCAGCAATTATGACCAAACTCGGATAATTAGTAACGAATGATATTATTTTTCTTTTGTCTTTGATTCCTAAGCGAGAGATCTGTAAACTAATAAACAATAACAGGACACCGAGGTCTAACCGGCGAGGTTCCCTTCAATTTGTTTCGGTCCGATTCGCATACGCTTGCCGTCGAGTACCAACTAACGGCACAACACGCTTCCATTCCATCACAAGTCAATCCTAATGTGCACTCACCTAACCTCAGCTCTCTCTAACTCCAACACATTCTTCGACTTACTATATACCGTTTCTATATCTTTTAAACAAAGTTAAGACAGTAAAAACTTCCTATTTACTGTGTCATTACACGTCGAGTAGAGCTGTACACCGCAACAAAATTCACCGATACTTCGACCTCTACACTAAATATCAACCTATTAGCTCGCGCATGGGAATAGAAGCTTCACAATCTCTGAAATTCAGTTTGTCTTTCAGTTCACATTACGAACTCATGACCTCAGAAATTAGACTCAAATACTCGGGAAATGTTTAGTCTTCTTTACCGATGTGGGACAAACTATCGAAATAAAGTATTTTTAATGACCACAACAATTGTGGACGTAAACTGTTCATTCATTTGGTGCAGTAATTGTCACGAGCTGGCACGTGTGTTTCAACTTTGCAAACAATTGCAGATTGTTATCAGCATGTTAAACTGAACAATAGGTATTTGATCGTATACGAAAGCCACTCTACGTGCACTTTGAGGCAAAGGAAACTGCAGCAACTGCAACTGCAGGGAAAATGAAATTAGTTGAAGACACGCCGGCTCCACCACCTCGAAGAGACAAACCCTAACCAGGCGCCTCCATCCTCTTCTAATGTCGCGCAAGATTTACCCGTGGAAAGTGGGGAAGACCTGGCTCCTTCGCCGTGGCTGTAAACTGTGAATCAGAATTTATCCGCCTTTCTGGCGCTATAGTGAAGTTGTCAGCCAGAAAGAGATCTGTATTGGTCATTTGCGTCGGTAAAAATAATCATAACTTAATAATGCATGTTCGTTGTGTCCCTCCAGCATGTTTTCCACCACAGGCGCATATCAATACAACAATCTACAGTCTATTTAGTCTTGTTAAGATTCCTTTCTTCCAACAAAATGGCCTTTTATAAGAAGTGAGATTGCAAACAAAGGCAGGCTAGGAACTGCTGTCTTCTTCGCGTTGCTAATAAATTTAGTATGAAGTGGTTATAGGTTTACTAGCAGCAGCAGTTGACTAAGCTGTGCGAAACGAAGGCAACATTGCGGTTAGTTGCCTCTGAGGGGGGCTGAGATTAAGGGGGGCTTGGCGGACAGCCAGAGCAGGGCCCACCGGGCGGACATTGCACCTTATTGACTTGAAGTCACCGGCGCGCCAGCCAGCATATAGTTCGTCCGAGCTCACCCGAGTACGAGCGAAATTTACCCGATCATCTCGTCGCTGTTGGTGCAAGATCGCGGTTCGCGCATCACTTTTCATCCGGTACAGTGATGAAGAGCATCATTTTCTTGGTCATCGAACATCTCCCCTCCGTGGTCTCACGTCTTGAGCAACCTGCTTACCGCGGAGGTGCTTGAAATGATCTCGTCGTCACTGACGTTTTACCTTCTTATGTGGTGATTATTGAACGATCTGATGATGGATCTATTATCGAGACCGTAATGAAATCGTATTTCCTTTAGCCAATCATTATTGAATGGTCACGAAGTGAAATTTGAAAATACATTTCCCCTTTTCTCTAACGAATATTCAGCTGAAAGATCCCATTTGTGCACGTGTAATCTGTAACAAATCTCGCAGCTATGTGCCAATTAGTATTCCTGTCTTCGTTTGCCATCTTTCTACAATCTGTGCTGAAGTGTTTTGAGTCTATGATCATAATAGATATCGATGCAAAGTAGTAAAAGCGGGCGGCCTGTATTTAAAATGGGTGTTGGAATTGGAGGGGACAGCAAGGAGATTGCTCTGTTGGCCCATGGCGACCGAAATAAACTAAGCGTGATTGAGACTAGCAAATATATTCTAGTTCGCCGCCACGCTCGATTCACAAGGAATATTTCAGCAATGACCGTTTTAGCTTATAGCTATTAGCCACACATCAGGAAGTGGATATTATTAGTTACTACCGCAAAGTGCAACTTCTTATCCCCACTACTTTATACTTGTATAATTATAACCCCCTTCTCGTTGACTATCCGATATGAAACTCTGATTGTGTAATCACAAAATGTCCATTCTTCGCTTGACAACGGCTCGAGCTAGTCAATACTTAATATTGAGAGCCTTCGATTGAACGATTCACTTCCAAGTTTATATCAAATCGCTTGGATTTGCTAAGTTGCTATAATTTTAATACTTTTCATATAGCTACTGCATTTGCGTCCATAATTATCACTTGACAATACAATACGCCGAGGTTTCAATGGATTTGAACTTGACAACGTGTGTATTTGGGTTTCGAATGACTTAGGTTATTTTTCAGTCTGCGACTCAATTTTTTACAGTTTTCTTTTCGTGCGTATTGCTACGTGCACAAAGCAGTGTGCACATTAAACATTCATAACTATGAATTCGCTTCTGGATGGAGAAGTTGGATTTGTCACACAAAGGTGAAAATAACCTTGGCATATCAATCAGATTACATACTGCCATACGTATGAAACCATGTTATTTCAATAAGTTCCAATGACGTTCGTGTCACATCCATGATGCAGGCTTGAACACAAATAATATTTTTTCCTCCGCTATTCATCCTCTTGGTAATCGGTAATTTCTCTCATATGCATTCGTCTAGGAATGGTGGTGGATCCTCTATTCTAGGAAGAAGAACCGATGGAACAAAGAGTGTCTGTCCTCATGCAATGCGGTGCTGTGCTGTCTTTAGTGGCGATGCATGCATGTGTGGTAGAGTTTTGAGTTTGACTCACGAGTGTTTATCGTTTACCCCTCCTGTCTTGAGCACTTTCGCGCTGTTGAAGCGTGCGCTAGCGCTGCGAGTGCAACTAATCGTATTACAGAATACAAACCTCGCTACAAGTGGTTTATTGAAGGTGCAAAATACTTTGAATCAAATAAATCCTAAAGATATATATATGTATTTAACTTGACAATGCTACTATTTAACTGTTTGGATCACTGGAAATCACTGAGACGAGTTGAACATGGCGTTTGGGAAATAGGAATTCGAATTAATTTAGGTGTCTTATTATTAGGACAATGAAGGACTTCATTGGTGGTTTACAAACGGAGACAGATGATTTGAAGCCACCGTGAAACATCCTAAGTTTACATTTTCTGTATACGACACGTCTCCAATTGTCTCGAAAATATAACTCGGCTTTTTCTGTGGCAAACAACTTTTTCCCCTCGACAGATTTTAGCTGTTATTGCATGGACGTATTTACTGTTCGTAACTCGCAATGGGCTCATTTTTGTATAGTTTGTCCTGCTTCAGTAGCTCGAGTCAACGCGCAACTCTATAAAACCTGCGATTTAATTGGTGTGGCTCACGCACCCGGAAATTTGCTTTGACGTTGTAGTGTGGATGGATTGGATCCGAACTGCATTTTTTTGTTCATGAAGGTATGTGCGAATCGTCTGCATTTCTTGGGGAATTCAAATTTACATTTTTAACGCATAACCTTCTAAATTCTCTTTTCGTGTCTAAAAGCTTGCATGGGACCATGATTTTGACAGGCTAAAATGAGACAGCACAACACTTTTTAGCCAGCTGTTAGGGTCTGAAGCGAAAATTAAAATAAGGCTTGCTAGTTTGATTCTCATAAGGTCTGAGAAAATTTTTGAGGGACTTGGAAAAACTTTAGGTCCGGTACACGTGTTGAATAAACTGGACATCTACGGGTCGTATTTATACGGGACTTAAAATTTCGCGGGGAGAGAGTAAAAATCGCCCTGTAACTACAAGAGTTAGAACAGCACGGATGTCATTTTTGTCTTTACGTAGGCTTTATAGTTTGATTAAAAGGAACAGTTCTGCTTGCATAATTTTATCCAAGAAGGAAGTTCCACGTGAAAATTTGAGCGTCTTCTAAAAGTGGAGATAAATGAGCACAAAGTGCTTCTGAAAATAGTTTGTTTCCCTCAAGCAACCTGCCAGACTAACTTCCTCAGCCGAAAAATATTTATTCTTGGACAAATTTCACCAGTGAATGGGGAATAGAAATATCTCGTGAGGAAGGGACGGCCGCGTCGCGCCGTGCTGTGCAGGTCTCCAAAAACTTGTGGGTTAGGCTCGAGTTATCAACCCCGCCTCGAGACGCGATAAATCTCTATAGCAACTTGTTATTCGACAACGATTTGTGTTTCTGAGAGTAATCTGTGTCCTGCACATCTTGGACATCAACACCAGCATTGCTTCTCACTTTATCACTGCAACATTGTTATGCTATCTGTCAAATATGTATTTTCATGTGATTTCTGAAGAGCTGCACACTTGCATTTTGAAGTAGTCCACTTCTAAATTTGCATGCTCAATGAAAGCATCGTTTATGCTTGTATATACTATAAACAGAATCTATCTAGCGTGCAGGCCTAATTTCCATATCTATGACAAATACTGATGCAGGCCTATGTAGTATCATGATCGAGTAAGAAAGATCGAGTCTGATTGTGATTAGATATCGTCTCTACTGTCTGGTAACAAGTAAGGTATAATTTTATAGCAATCGCACGCATAATTCGTGAAGAAGTACATACTACACATACTGGCCCATTCATAAAAAATTAAAGTTAATTGATTTGTTCTCACTAAAATGTCAAGTTAATACCTGGACTAGACTCTCTGTTTCCCAAGTTGTACATAAATGTATCATATTGCATTCGTATACCGACGAAAATAACAAAAACTATCATCAAGTCAGCTTGCACACTTTGGTAGTGGGCTACCATAGCTGACTGCATCTTTATCTGTTTCTCTTGTAAGATAAGAAAGTTCTTAGCCTATTTCTTTTCCGTTTCCGAAGCATCAGACGTGCATGATTGCGAATCCTTGCGAATTTACTGTGTTGACTGCGCGAAAAGCCGTGGAGGTATCTGGGACAGGATTTAGATGGGGGGGGGGGGGGGGGGGGGGGGGGGGGGGGGGGGGGGGGGGGGGGGGGTGATACGGGAAGAGAACGTTTTTGTGCAGCTAACTGCAATGAAAAGCATGACGTCACTGATAGACGCTACAGTTTGTTATCCAATCGATAGCTGATCCATAATCGCAAAATATTTTAGATGGGCCGACCCGGTTTTCTTGCACATTGTCATGAGAATATTTGATAAAGCAACTTGCTTTGATGCGATTTGCTTCTACGTCATAGATGATCCCTCTATTCAGTTACCTTACTTCACGTAATTCCAGAGTATGTAACAGTTTCCCTTTGATAAACAGTCATGTTCTCAGCGTGTCCTCAAAAATGCATCAATTTATTTTCATTACTATTTTTAGCTTTAACGAAGATTTTTACCTTTGGAATATTCTTATATAGCACGCGTGCATAGTATCAGTTAATACTCGTACGAAACGTACTCACTGTTAATTTGCTTATTTTGCAATTTTCTTATCAGGAAGACCTCGTTGATTTACCTACGCGTCTTTTCAGCAGCCTTGGAATATATTCTGTTTCAGTCGGTTCCCCACGCGCAACCATGTTGCTTGTGTTATCTTTCTCCTTCTAACAATAGCCGGTATTGACTAGAATTATAAGCACAAAACTAGAACAATGCTAGAACAATGGATCATCTTCGTATAACAGCCACACACGTGAATAAACAATTGCCTAATAGAGAGACACATAACATAATTGTAGCGTAGCCATTTTGTATGCTCATAATTTTGTCTCACTCTCTACGTAAGGTAATGGCAAAGATGTTTGTTATCAACTCTACGCCATGCAAATATTTATGCATATAATAGTTCAGGTTTTTTTCTGGACTTGGATTTGGAAAGTCTTGGACTCATCAAACGAACTTTATATGAGGGCTGCAAAGATTCAAATATTTTATTTTTTAAATCTCTGGAGCTACTCTTGCACTGTGTACGCAATGAACGCCGCTGCGGCAAGCGAGGTCAGCATCCATGGTTAGATCATGAAAATGACCACTTCTAACCCTTTAATTAATATGCGATATCTTTCACAGTTTCAGTATACCTATACTGAGTATTGCTTCTATCTTCTTATGGGAAGAGATGTTTAAAAGTATGTACTAATCTTTGGTTACCTTAGATGGAGTTCTACAGCTCAGTCATACAGGTGAGCATGAAAGTAGATCAAGGAAGAGTTATATAGGAAGTACAAATGCCTTAGGAGGCTTTCGTTACTAAAATTTCCACCGTGAATTAAAAAAGTTTCTTTGGAAGGCCAAAATATTGGCCCGGCGGTCCTCTTGCAGCCTGTGAGCCTTATTGGATTGTCTACCCGAATTTATTGTTCACCATAAAATAGGAATACGGATATTATACTGATTTAAAATAGGCTCATGGAGCAAGCATACGTCTTGTGATCAATATGCATGGGGGTGACCCCTTTCAATAATTCATATCGGATTGTGTCCTTTGTCAATGCAAGAAGTCAGTTGAGAAAGTAAGAAAAGATCTGACTTCTAACTCTAAACAGTAATCACCTTCAGACGCTACCTTGACACTATCCACACTTCCCGAGAAAACGTGCTGTGTACAATAAACGTATATGCTATAACTTAATTATCGTCTAACGTTTTTCGTTTTGCGTCCAATAAGAATGTAGAAAGAGACGAGACCTGTATAGTTCTTCAGGAATAGATATCAAAATGTGTGAAGGAAGGTTGCTGGGTTGTGTGGTTATTTTTGGTCTTGTTTGGATTGGCAGTTAGGGGTAATAGAGATATAGGAGGGGATCTCAATTCAGAAACCACAGACATCTTCAAAAAACGACGGCATCCCTCTAAAATGTTCGACAGAAATATAACGAGATAGTGAAACCAACTAACTATAGGCCACTGAGCATTATATGCTATTAGACCTATTACCGTCTATACCACTGTTGGATCTTGGTCAAAATTCAAATACAAATTCTATAGAGCTAGAGGCGAACTCACACTTGAGCGTTGACAGTCTAAGGCGAGAGTGACACTGCAAGATGGTCGCATCGTTTTCACTTTCATTCTTCCTGCTGGTCTCTCGTAATCATTGCAGATGCCGGGCATCGGTTGCCTCTTGGATTTGGTGCGCGTCTAACCACATTTTTCGCGCATTTTACCCTCCCGACCCTTTTTCCAATAAAAAAGTACCGCCTCATTAAAATCGTTCGATTCTCGGTAAAAATTAGCTGCCATACAGATATTTTTCAACGCTAGGGCTTCGTTTATTTTAGGATGGATCGATGCTACGGAAAAGAAAAGTGTTTTATATAAATAGAGCAAATAAATTGCGTACAAATCGTACCTAGTCTGCGAGCGTAGGGTATGACTCATCAACACAAATGTTACTGAAGTATCAGCAAATTATTTCGTTTGTGTCCAATGCGAAGATATTTATGGAAATCCTGATTTGTTTAACTTTTATGCAAGCGACCTGGACGATAAATCTTGCAGAAAAATACATATAAATAGGTGTAATTTTTTAATGAAATTATAAAAGAGGGTTTCTAGCGTTTTTTACAGAGCCTCTTAATCACGTTTTCAACCCAACTCTGCTTTCCTTATGATTTGCGTGGACTTGCATTACTTCTTCACAAACAATATGGAGTCTGATCGCAAAGCTATTCATACAGCCTCGGCCCCATTTAGTAACATCCTGCACAACGCATTAGAAATTTGGAACCAAAGTCATCGCGTCGTTGATGCACTTATAATAGAAGGAATGTCTAGGTTGAATCTGGTTGGTTTTCTTCAGCTTGTTAGTGACGGTCTAAGATTAGAACATTAACTTTTCTCTATCACCATCACTTGTGCATGTGTGTTTTAGTGTAGGGGTTTTTGGGACGGACTGTTTGAACTTGTTGGCAGCAAATAGGTAGGCATTTCTAGTTAAACGAATCACCGAAAACTATACGTGTCCCATAAAAACAAAATACAAATCTACGTATTGTAGTATAGGATTTATTATAGTCGCTTCTGCAGTCGTGTAGTTAGGTAGTAATCGACTTTGATTGTCACAGCAAATCGTAGACAGTGGCAGTTTCTAATACATCACAGTATAGGTATACATTTTCGCGAACGATTTTTTTTTTGCTGTTGTACGAACTGTAAAGTGTTCATTATAAATCTATAGACATAAAATATTTTAGACGTTAAATTTATACTTATAGCCTCAAACTACCATTCCCTGTGGTTGACACACACAAAAAATCTACCGCCATGTGCCACATCTAATTTTTGCGTTGATATTTAAAGCTTTGAACATTTTACTAATAATAATGCACACTGTGGTGTTGAATACAATAAACTAGATTGCATCTGAATGCTTGCTATTCATTACTACAATTTGCTTAACCTTCTTCATAGCCTTGCATTGCACTGCTATGGGTATGGAAATGGCCGAGTGATTACCCATCCTTCTGTTACATCGGGACTGAGAGCTTTGTAGCTATTTGTCATAGTTACTCTCATTATCGCATGCAAACCAGATTTAGAAGTGTCACCGACTTATATGACACATTGTGCGTTTCTTATCATACGATTTTATACCACATGGCGTCGCGACAAATCTACCGGCTAAAAGGATACTCTGCCGAAAATCATAAGTTGTAGTAATAATAA
>QKMV01004179.1:0-10482 GCA_003287335.1 Lednia tumana
TGTTACAATAAAGAATTAATAATAATAATAATTTATGATGTTCATTTTCAGCATTCAATCCTACTTCAACGAGATGTCATGCATTTTCTTTCGAAACGATTTTTCACCTCATTTGAACCATAACCTAAAATTGAGCTAACGTTATCAAACTCACCAAATTCCAAAACCTGGCACCTCCACTACGAAAGCTGTTTCGTGTAAAAGAAATCTCTTACGTTTTATTAGCACACATTTTTCACCACCACTGCGGTAGATCTAGATGAACGAACATTTATCACTCTGCACTGATCACCGAGCAGTTGGCTCGAATATCTAAGAAGTTAATTTGTTTCAATTGGCAAGAAAATGAGTAATAAATAATATGCAATCCTGACGCGTCAAGGAGCAGTGGTAAATCTTAAGAGGCCGTGAAAGCTTCATTGTCTACATGACAATGTGCACAGTGTCAGTCAGTTTGCGTGCTCATTTTCTTGGCTGACCGAAGAGTGAAGAAAACACCTCCGACTTGTCACATAATAAAATGAGCAATCACCCACCGAGCTGTATGCCCACCAAGCCGGATGCCCACCGAATTGGATGCCCACCAAGTTAGATACTCACCAAGCCGAATGCCCACCGAGTTGGATGCCCACCAAGCGCTGCTCTTTCTGCCCGGAAGTCAACAAATTTCTGCTCTTCTAATAGCCAAATGAAAACTTTCTCAAGTAGCAGTTAGTATAAAGTTTTCTAGACAGTCGCCCTGGAAATCATCCAGAAAAATACTATAATGTAAAACGGGCAAAAATGACAAAGATTTTTTTTTATAAGCAAGAAAAAAACTTTTCATTTTTCTGAATGCAAAAGTTTTTCAGTCGCTCATAATCATAATGCGACCCCCCTGCCCATGCCAACCCCTTAAGTCTCCACCCTCACACTCGCCCATCACATCACGAGATTGTGCGAAATCATTTCATTTTCCTTAAATCCCACAGGATGAATTTTCAACCCTTCCACTTTATCTCCTAAACTTCTGTGTTTAGTTCAAGAAAAGTTTATATATATAGTAATATGAAAAAGAAGAGTGAAATTTTTTGTGAATGTCAGCTATGGCTGGTGATCCCAACAGTTTGGGAGTTTTATTCCCCGGCCACCTATTACACGAGGTTACACGGGGCATTATATCCTTGAGCGTTAGCGCTGCATTCGCATCCGCGCTGCCTTTTGCCTTCCCGCTCATACTCTGCTCGGCTGGCCACCGAGCAGCCCAGTCTGCCCAAAGAGCAGCCAGCTAAAGCGTATTCGTACACATTTCTATACGCATATCTGGACTGGCATTTCTCCACCTCAAAACACTCCATGGCTTTGAAGAAAATTTATCATTCTGTGAAAGGGAAAAAAACATTAAACTTTTTTTAAGAATGCTTATTCACCAACATGTGAACGCCACTCGTTTGGTAAGGTGGTTAGACGGAGTTTGACAGATTGTCAAAGCTCGTCAAAATGTGCCAATCATTTGTCAATCTAAATCACGAATATACGCGCCCTACAATTTGACTCGATTTCAGCCCCTAAATTGAGTAATCCTACCTAAAATAAAACACATTTATATCAACTCATCAAAAACTATTTAAGCCGGTCGTGCAGTCTCATGGATCAACGTATATTTTACCGTGTATACACATGAGCATAGATAAATAAATAAAACTTGTTCCTGTTATGTTACACGTCCATTTGTGCGCTCACTGTACTGTGCAATGTGACAACACCGTCCAAACACGAATATTTTACTCAATCCCAAACGCATTTATTTGCAAACTTGCCTGATTTCTCGATTATTGGGTAAATTGTCATATTTTATGGGCGCACATTTCAAGGGCTTTGATATGGGAAAGCTTGTGTCTAGCACGTCTATGGTGGTATCAACGCAGGCACACTGATATTCCAGTACGCTAGCGTTAGACCCAGGGAGGGTAGATTTGTGTTCTGTTGTGCTGTGCTGTGCTGTGCTGTGCTGTGTTGTGTTGTGTTGTGTTGTGTGGAATCATAAGCGTGGAAGAGGCCCATATATCGGTGTAATTAAATCTTCTACATCCACTGACTGGTGTGCATTGTACTGTGAATTGGGGCCTGGGTTTACAAGCGAACACAGTGAGTAAGTGTGAAGACGATATGGACGGAAATGCAGCTTTTACTTTAGCTAGTACCTACCTTATACATACTAGCTCAAGTAAAAGCGTTCTGAAACATGGAATGGTGGAATATCATCCGATGCCGTAGAAAGTTTATCGAGGATATGTTTTGAGAGCTTGTGATCCAATTAGTCGTTTAGCGGCTATGAAATTATGAAGATATGAACGTTCAAACAATTAAAATGCTTATTAGCTACTAATGAATAGATTACAATTAAATGATTGTATTCACCGGCATGCATACAGCGATTACTGTAAAATGCCACTAGCATTTTTAAATTAAAAAATCCTTTTGTAAAAACATTGCACTTCCACCTTTGCAAAAAAAAAAAGCGTATATCTTGATTACAACAGATCAATTGAATGGAAATAAACTAGGTTTATACTCAAACGTGGGTTGACTTCGAAGTCAAACCAAAAAATTATGGGACAATTATTTTCACACGCACCTGAGTGGAAGATAACAGAAAATCGACGCCACGCACTTCGGTTGTCGAGAATTCCTTCTTTTATTACCGACCGAGAAGAGGAACGGAGGAACGTCAAGACTCAAGGCAGAGGAACGAGAAGCTACGAATACGTGGAGAGTCGGAGCGAGGGAAGGAAGGAAACCATCAGAGATTTAAGACTGACAGATACATGGTCACATTGGAACTCTTTGGGGAGAGACGCCGAACTTCAGGTGCTACTTGCACCATTGTAGAGGAAATGTCTACTCACTTTTTAGTACGCTTATTCTTATAACATCCTCCCATCAGTCACAATTTCAGATCAAAATATAGCCGCATCGATCATTGGAGATGAGTCCATGTGGTTAGGGAATGTCAAGGGATTTTTTATACAATTTATCTAAAACCTGTTTAAAGCTTACCCATCTGTAGCTGCATGCGTATGCGAATTATAATGAGCAGTCTTCTGCATTTGTCAAGAGTGAACAAATGTGTCCAACAGCGATTAGAAATAGGTAGCATTAAAAAAGCTATTTATCGATTTATTAGAAAGCCGTTTTTAGTAAATCTGGGCTAAAATTTAAACGCTTCTAAGCCAAACAGCTTCACCGTTGCAGCACTTTCAAGCCCCATCGCTTTATCCCAAAATGGCTTTTGTGTAGATGTGGTAATGGACATTTGGCTTTCCAACTCAACACGTTTCAAATTTGAACTAAAATGAATATTCAAGCACACGATTCCAAGATTGGTCGACAACGCACTCTTATGCCTACACGGTAGCCTGCATGTATTTCCATTGTGCTCTCATCAAATGCATAATTTGCCATTTTGTGTTTCTACTTTCTATGCTTACGACGCTTTTGGGGTTCGTCTGTGACTGTCTGACGTCGAGGTAACGGAAATGTGCGACCTCAACTCAGTCATTCAGGCAACAAACCAAGCCAGCCGCCTCTGGAAGTGTCAAGGACTCTTCGTTCAACTCAACTCACTGGAGACTACCACCACCCTCCTTCCCAGCTCCCTAACATTCGCGTATATTCCGTTGGACCAACTCCCACCTCTCGACTGACTCCCCCACAAACAGGCCAAACCCCGACACATACCCAACCCAAAAAACCACCTCCTCACACCCGTGAACACATCACGTTCAATTCCACATGTCAAATCCATTCGCAACACGTCACTGAAACGACATTTTCATCTTAAATCCAATTGAAAAGGTCAAATAGATTTCAGTTGGACGAAAGAAATACCATCTGTTACATACACACTTTCATTTTATTTGACCAATTACCAATTTGTCAATTATTGATTTCAATTTTGACGTAGGTTAGGATGTAGGGTATCCGTGCAGTTAAAGCTTGGTATAGCTAATTCTGTTTCTTTCTGTTGATAAAGTGTGTTATGAGAGGAAAATGTTCAAAATGTATACCAGTCTTGTAACTTAACGTAGACAATTTTCCGCGATGATTTTCCAGCATGAATCCTTTGTGTAATGAATGAATCAACAACTGAAAGCATGGTATTCAAATGAGCCCCTTTTCAATTGCTTATCAGTATCAGCCTGTTGCAAGATAACAGGCATAAAAAGAAAGTACCTGAAACATTTTGTACATACCTTACTGCGAAATAGTTTTGAAAATCTGCTGCTTTGTGGTCGCTGGTTCAAACGTGTACCGCCAGGCTGCTGTCAATGAAATCTGAAAAAGAAGAACAATTATACGTCACCGAACAAAATACAATAGCAATGGAAGCACATAATAAAGCGTGTGAAACATGCCGAGTGGTGAAAATTCGTTGTTGAAATCAAACAGCATGGGAACTGCAGTGAAAATTGAAAGATCTCACAACTTGGCGTTTATTTCCGACTCGTTATTGAACTGACTTGAAGACTTGAAGACGTGATTTGCATGCATAAAGATACGAATTTCTAATTTCTTATCATTACTGAGTGTCTCTCAAGTCTCATCGAAATGTTCTGAGAAATGTTGGAAGAAACTGGCTATAGTCATTTTTTCCAAAACAACCGTAAATGAAAATGGACGATTTCAAAAGAAAGGATAGAAATGAAACTTTGTCAATTAAAGTTTAGCGATACCCAAGAGGTGATGTGGTTACCTCTGCATCTTACATTTTGTCTGCAAGTGAATACTTTAATGAGATGTCATGCTATTGAAATTAGAAGAGTAAATGCTTTTCTAAAGGAAACGTGCAGACTTGAAATATGGTTAATTGTGCAAGCAAAACACTTAAGAAAGGAAACTTCATCACGGTGTTTGTAGACCGATGAGACTAAAATAAAGTTTAAGAAAACTAACTGGCAGAGATTTTGAAGAGAACGTCTTAAACAAAATTGTCTGAAAATTATATAAATCCAAGTTTTCAACCAAATGCAATTGTTAAAGAGCTGTGTTCACGTGTCAAGAGAGTGTACCCGTTCTTTTTTTATCTTTCTTTCTCATTATACTCGACCACTCTTTTCCATTATCTGTCCTTCTCTTGTCCTGTTCTATAGCTAGGAAATCCAATTAAACACGACCCCTAAAGCTTGAAAGCCTCCCCATTTCCGTTGGTAACTTAGTTCTTTATCTGCGAATCTGAACATGGAACAGCACGGTTCTCTAACAGTCCAGCTTTAAGTTAAAACCAGCGAAAAAAATGCTCTTTTCCTTCCACTCTGTGCTCGTGGTGTTCATAATTCCAAGCAATAAATCAAATTGACAAAGAGATCAATTAGCAAATAGCCTACGACATCTCACTCTTATACCGTTCATTTGATAAACAAACTGCAAATGTTCTGAATGCATTTATTTCTTTATTTCCCTCCTCTGATATTTTGGATGGGATCATGATGCTTCCCCCCGAAACACGATCTGCGTCAGGGCATCGCTTCAACTCAATGCCTTAAGAAAGTCTTTCGGGGAAAGGTGAGCTATGCCAACGTCTAACATCTAAAAATATGCTATACTTGTTGGAAACATTAAACAAAAAAAGTGTTGCAAGTGAAGCCCTTCCTTGCTCGGATCCTTTTTCCTACAGATTTGTTTAAGCTTGTTAAGAAGAACCCAGCTGCTTGGTTCTACCTATTCGATGAAACATGCAAAAAAGGAAAACCAACTCCAACGAAACGTACAATAAAAAGAAATAATTTCCCACAAGTCTGACCAAAGCTTACACAAGACTGAAATTATCTGCAGTTTTCAGCGTGGTTTCTAGACCGGTCATAGAACAGATGGCATTGTCAAAAGGAATTTCCTAACCATTTAAAATTCTGTTGGCCCATTCTACCCATGAAACGATTTTACTTTTAAGTATACTAGCTTAGCGTAAGTGCTTATTTAGCAAGCATAATTTCCCTTTCATAATGGACTAAGCATTCAATTCATTTTCAAAAAGGCTGTGAACAATGCAGTGATTTTACCGTAGAGATTCCAGGAACGATTGCTGACTGTAAGTAGGCATTTTATACCCAAAGGAAAAAGTGCTTGATAACATTGGTTTTACAAATCTTCCCAAACAAAGCGAACAATTTTGAAAGAAACTGGATTCTTTTAATTTTTTTTTTTAATTCTGGGGCAGTAATAATAACGGAAAAAACCCATGAATACCCAGTTATATCTGAAGATAATTGCACGTCTACCGTAAAAAGGTAAAAGCAAGCGACGTCTGTTTTTCAGCGTCTGACATTTTATCACAATAGTGTTCATTTGGTTTACATAACAAATCATTTAGTTTCATATAACTATCGTCTCGTCCAAACCTACAGACAAAGACGATAACAAGGTGAATTAGAATCGTCTTGTTTTATGGACAACCTAACTATGCTGGGAGACTTCAGTGTCACTAATGGCATTGCAACGGGGAATTACCAGTGGCGTATAAGCCATAAGGTACGAACATAAAACACTATTCATTTGCGACTTTTATCTCAAGTATCAATACTTTTCTAGCCAACTTTTCGTCGCACACTAAGGTCTACCTATAGGTAATACGTTTCGCATAGCACGCACAACTTTTGTGCCCGGTCCATGTTCACATTGCTGGAAATTCTGGCCTTGTATAATCAAAACTTTGCATTTTTGCAATTTAAACACTTGTCGTTTTTAAATACTCGTTGCGTGAATTTGAAAAAATATAATTTATGCAGCACTAAATTTGCTTCAGAAATAAAATGTGGTGCTGTTCGCATTTAAAGAACTGAAGATTTAAAAAAAACACTCTGTGGGCCACTGACCTTGAGCATACCTATTTAGTCTTTCAAGGTTTCAGCATGTTTTTCGATGAAAAACAATCATGAAATTTGGGAATTTTTTTCTGGTTAATGATTCAGTTTGGTTGTACCGTACACCAGACGGATTGCCAGCCCGAAGATTGGATCTATGGATTGGCAATCCATCGTGTGGTCTGTCTATTGAAGTATGAATACGAGTACGCGGCTAATTCAATACCGAATAATCACCAGGGGAAAACAATTTTTATGGATTTGGCTAAGTATATAAAGTGAATGTAATGTACCACGCCAAAAAAAAACATTCTATGGATCTTCATCTTCATCTTCATCTTCAGATTTATCTATGGATCTATGGATTGGCAATCCATCGTGTGGACTGTCTATTGAAGTGTGATACGAGTACGCGGCTAATTCAATACCGAATAATCACCAGGGGAAAACAATTTTAATGGATTTGACTAAGTATATAATGCGAATGTAATGTACCACGCCAAAACAAAAACATTCTCTTCGCTTTAGTCAAAAAGTCGGAATTGACCCGTAATTGCAGAGAAAAAAAGAGTGTCTTGGTTTTTTGAAGGCTTTCAGAGCCGTTGTATGCTGTATGGCGTCTAATTCGGGGAAGCGCTAACTGGAGCGCGTCCTCCAAGAGCGTAACCTAGCGTCACCTAATAAGACACCATGCCAAAACAATATCTTCTTCACTGCTGATCGGTCTTTGCAATTTTCTCAACAAACGTGATCTTCCAGTTTATTAATTTACGGGAAATATTCTCACTCAGCCGTTTGTTTACATTTCCTCATTTTTATAACCTATATATTCAGCTCCGGATTAACAGGTGATCCTGTTCAGAGTATAGTCTTTGCTTTAGTTAGGAGTGCATGGAATTTTGAAACGTTTTAATGATGGGGATGTCCTCGCCCTTGTTATTCATGTTAACTCCCCAAACATGTTATCTGTCAGATTAGACGGGACTGGCTATGTTGTCAAATAACTCGTAGACCAAGTGCAACCCTCACATGCCATATTGCTATGAAGATTTTGGAATTTATTGCGCAGGTAGGTAGACAGGTTGGGGGAGTCAATTTGGCATTAGGCAACACAGCTCTGTGCTCGAGTCAGCGACCAAGTCATTACGGGTAGAACACCCGAGTCCTGTCAAATAATCATTTATTTCAACAAAGATAAACCTAATCACCTCTTGATAGGCAGAAATTCAGTGCACTCCTAACTAAAGCAAATACTATATAAAGATGATCATCTCCAGCACTTCTCAATTAATAACTTCATCAAAAACGGGTTAACTAACTTAAAAAATGCAAATTCACGGCGAAAATTTCGTGTTAAAGATTCTTTTTTTTCTATCCGTTTTTGGTGTCAACCTGATTCCAAATCGGTTAAATGGCAAAAAGGGGTAACTGTTTAGAAATAAGGTCTCGTCTCGACCTCATCCCTAGCAGCTACGCCACTGTGAAGAAGACAGCAGCGACGGCATCGCGGGGCGCGGAGACATCGATGGTGACTCCGCGAATGAAAGTAGTATCCACTACCTACTTAGCCTCATGAAGCCGAACGCCCGTCACGAGGCGCCGCGACGACCCCCCCCCCCACCCCCACCCCCACACCACCCCCAACCCCACATCACCACCCCTCGGCCAACCCGGAGCACCCTAGACCCCGGCGGGCGGCCCGATTTAAATAAATGTTCTTATTTCCGGCAGCGAACGACTTGACCTGAAACTAACAAGGTGATTCGGAGACGCCAAACCCATGCATTATGATCCAACGAACAAATAAAGAGCCAATTATTTTCTTCACGTGGGATCCAGATTAGATCTATCTAACCGATGTCTCTTCAATGTTAATGAAAAATGTTTCGCCCAGAAGTTTTACACTTAGGAAGTTATAATAAAACATCGTAGAAATGAGGTAGTCGATTTTGTTTGTTACTGTCGCGAAGTCAGAATTTGTGCGGAGGAAAAAATAAGATGGAAAAGTTTTTAACATAATGTGTCTACTTATAACTTGTGTGTGGCTTCCCTTCGAATCTGCTTAAATTTGGTTTAATAAGCAACATGGTGTCTTGAAAAAAATGAGTGCTGGGGTGGGGGGGTGGGGGAGCAGACCCTTAAAATATGAATCCTGAACACACCTCCAGGTAGGTATATCGCCGCGCCTTGACAGATACAAGATCCACATAGAGTGGATGAAATTTGATGAACCGTAATTTTCGCATTCCCGCGTTTCGGAAAAAAAAACGCGCTATCACGAGAGGTATATATATATATACAACTCATCACCGCCGAGGAATTCGCCGAGTAAAACAAAGCAAAAACTGCAGTAAAATTGCTTTCATAATTTCATCACTACATGCATCTCGCGCCATACAGAAATGTGATAAAATTAATTTTAACTCGTCGTTCTTTGCATACCAAAGAACGCTCACTGCGCTTCTATTGATTACAGGTTTTTTTCAAACCTGTAAATGTGCGTCAAGTTTCCTGGGGACCCGTATATGCAGAGTGAGTGATGCCAGATAGCAAGGGTAGGTACTCACTGAAAAACTGCGTATGTTGGTATGGAGCGGTTTCGGGTCGGGGGTGGTAGCGAGGGCGGGGGCGGGGGCGGGGGTGGAGGCTTGCTTATACTGCCATACGCTAGCAGTCGCGCAAGCAAGCAGCATGATAAGAATGAAGCTAGGGAGTGTGAGGATAACCAGGCATACGAAGGCGAAGAGAAAGATAATAAATAAAATATTCCTCGAGAAAATTGCATGAGACAATATAAAACGGAACGCGTCGCATGGGGGATGTTTCACAACATAGCATTAGCCGTGTTTCTAGAGTTTATTCTTGGTTTTCTTTTTCAATAACGTAATCACAATTAAAAACAGTTAAGGGATGCTTTCTGCACGGAATTTATACGTAACAATAGGTTTGTTTGTCACAATGCTGTGAGTCTAGCCCGACGCAGTGCGTTTGAAGCGTATTATGCTCGATCTTTTTATTTAACTTACTTCATTTTTTACCTAAATGGAGTAAATATGTCGCAGAATTGGTTGGTGTATTTGATAATTGCTGTGTTTTACCGCGCCATCCATCCCTAGGTCATTAGGTGCTTACAGATGTTTGCAAAGTTTTAAGTGTTGTTTGAGTTGAATAATATTTCATGAGAATAGGGTTCCGAACTTGAAAAGAACGTTGGCACCATCAAACGTAAAAAAATATGAATGGATGCCAGAGTTAGTTGGCAATTTTAATCCCAAAAAACAAATCTTTTCACACTAGCTGCGAAATCTTAAAATTTTACATTGCATAAATGTATTGAAGTTCGATTTTGAAGACTTACCTGTCCAACGTTTCAGAATCCAAGGTCCCGAAACGTTGAATATTACAGTCTTTAAAATCGGGCGTTTTCACTCGATCTCTTTCGAAAGTCTAATAAATAAAGGCTTTTCGGTTAGGCTGCTTATTCCAAGATTGTTTTTTATTACAAAAAAAAACCAACGCTTCACCAGCGAATTGTTGTTATTGTTTCAGCTTTCCCACGTTGCTTCTACACTTTTATCTCTTAATGATGCCAGTACATTTTCCTGGTAAATGTTGGGCTTTTTATTAAAAAAAAAAAAAAAAA
>QKMV01004180.1:0-10481 GCA_003287335.1 Lednia tumana
ATACATAGTATACCAAAAGTACCTGCTAATACCTAATATTCTTTAAAAAAGTTCTGAAAGCTTCTTCGGGGCAAGTCCTAGCCAAAGTCTTCAGCAGTTAAGCTTTCAGTAAAGTTCTTATAGTCCTTGGCAAGGACAATTGCCCCTTAGTGGCTTTCAGCATAGTAAGTGAAACGTTGGTAGTTTGTTTGTTAGAAGCTCTCAGCAGTGAAACCCATCAACTTACAGTTTCTTCTTCTCATGTATTTGCAATCCCGTCCTCTTGTTTCAAAACACGCTCTTGTGGTTAAAATGAACTCGGCTTGCTAAAATTGGAACAAGAGTAAAAATACTACTTTGCTAATACGACTGCTGTGTGTTACAACAATAGGTACCAAGATTTTTCAATATTTTCCATCGTTAGTACTTTTCAGCAAGTTACATTTATCGTATTAGTATGGAGCGCTACAAAATTCTGTGCTATTTTCAAACCAAATCTGGTCTCAAGCCATTTTGAGTCCTTCGTATCTCAACATAACCTCGACGTAGCGCCTATGTGATAACATTTTAAGCCGCACAGGAATCATCCATTGTTCATGTTTTGTCAACAAATGCTAGCTCAACCGTCCACGATAACAGTAAGTCAAAGAGTTTAGATATAGATTTGACTCAAGCCTTTCGCCAAGCTAGTTTAACGAATGTTTTTTTCCTTCGTCAGTTATATTTTATCAAAATAAATCCAAAATCACCTCAAATTGTTATAATTGCGAGCGTTTTTCGGCTTCCTTGGACACAATATTCAAAATGTATCCTGGCAAGAAGTCTAGGATACACGCTAAACAAGTCTCTAGCTAAATATCGTCGGTTTTCTCAAATAAATTGACTCAAAATATGTCGAAAAAATTACGTCTGGATGTTAACAGAAGTAAAAAAAGGATTGGCCTGTGAACACTGGCATTCACACCTGTTCTCGCAGATAAATTCACGAAGATAGCGAAAAGTATCAATAAATACTTGAAGCTCTTCTTCTTGTCACAGTTTGTCCGATTGCATTGGTAATAAAAGTTTAGTTTCCTGCAACCAGATGCCAAGAGACATAATATTCTCTTCATACATCTCCAACATGCAGGGTATTTTTGCATTTTTTCCATAAAACACCCTCGAGCGAAATCACCAGTAAGGTAGTGCACTGACCAATTGAAATACCCCAAAACGTCTAACACTTTTCTGCCCACAAGGTTGCGCAATCGCGATCAACGGCGGTCTTCCAGACCCCCAGCCGCTCGTCCTCAAAGTCGGGGGAAGCAACGACGGTTTCGGCTTCCACCTCCCAACCCCCAGCGGCATCGTCAACATCGCTGCCAACACCGTCATCCGCCTCGCCTGTACCGGATCAAGCAACTACTTCACTCTCCTCGGGTCCACCACGCGCGACATCACAGCAACCTGCGTCGACGGAACCACCTTCTCCGTTTCGGGCACCAACCGCCAGTTTAATACTCTGAAATGCCAACAGAATCCCGTGCACACGGCGATCCGTTCAGGAGCCTCTTGCTACAACGGACACGATCTCGTAGACATCGGATTCCAGGCGGGTAGCGACTTCATCAAAGTCATGCAGATTTGTTTCGACGACTCTAAACTGGATGCCGTTTGGTCAAAGTTCGATCTTGTCGCCGGCATTGGAGGGGAACAAACCGGCTTCCCCCGTCCCAGTTTTGTCGCAGGAACTTTCTACCCTGGTCTGAATCCCGACACGCAATACAGCCGCGTCACCCAGACTGCGACGATCGCAAAACTCCTCGGCTCAGAAGCTCTCGCCAACCAGTGGATTTCGCCCACCACCGACTACTTCCTTTCCAGAGGTCATCTGACGGCGAAGGCTGACTTTGTCTATGGATCTCAACATCGGGCTACGTTCTACTTCATCAACGTAGCGCCGCAGTGGCAGACGTTCAACGGTGGAAACTGGAATACTCTCGAAGACAACACCAGGACCTTCGCCAGCGCGAGGGCGCTTGATTTGGAGGTTTATACTGGAACAAGTGGAGTTATTACGTTTCCGAATACAGCCGGAACAGCAACCCCAATTTATCTGTATCAGGATTCGAATAACAACAACCAGATTCCCGTGCCGGCTGTGTTCTGGAAAATTGTCTACGATCCGAAAACGCAGAAGGGCGTTGCTATGATTGGCGTCAACAATCCGTACTTGACCAAGGCGCAGCTTGGAGCGGAATATCTGCTGTGTGACGATGTCTGCGCACAGATTACGTGGGTGAAATGGGATAAGGATGACCAGAAAAAGGGCTTTGGGTATTGTTGTGATGTCAATCAGCTACGAGCCAAGGTACCATCCGTGCCGAATTTCCCGGTCACTGGACTGCTGGTTTAGGATGAAACTTTTGTTTTCTGCAAAAATAATCCATGAACCATGTTTGAGTGACAGGCAGTATTTTTTTTTCAATGCAAGTCCGATATCTGCAGATTGATTTTCCTTCAAAAGGTTCAGAGACTGCAGATGTAAGGTCAAAATACTTGAAAATAAAAAGCACATTTTTTTTTGAGAAAGGCATACTCCTCAAAAAAGTATTTTTGTGTACCTTCCTTCTATCCCCAACGAGAAGTTTGATTATAGGTCCCGGAAGCAGACGAAGCAGAAGCAGACGCGGTACCACATAGAATTCCGAGGGTGTTAAAAGCTCAAACTAAATCTTATGCCAAAATAACTGTCACAGAAACTTTTAAGTAAGCTACCATGTATATTAAGTTGGCAAAAAACGTAAATCAAAAGGAGAAACGTTCATTCTGACGCCTGTTTAGTCAATATATTTTAACAACGGTCCTGGGAATCATTTTTTAATGAGAAGAACAATTTAAAACGACATTTAAGTTATACTTTAAATTGGTCAGCATATCACAAGGAATGCCATTATGTGTTTTTCTTCCACCTGGAACGATTTGGTGAAACGTCGGATTAGTTTAGAAGTTGACAGCTCAAAACACTACATCCACCCTACCTACCAGTTCGCAAGTAACAAATTGAGATCTTAATTGGCGATTTTGGCATCATTTGGTTTGGAAAACGTTCAGACCAACGAGATACGAGACTGTCTAGTTGAGAAGTACTAACAAGAAGAGCTGGGAATAAAGCCCGGGACCCCCGCAATTGACAGTCAAGTTTTGACATGAGTCTTAAACTAAGCTTATCGGCATAGACTTCTCTCATTTCGCTTGGTAGGTGGTTCGTTGAGAGGTCCCGAGTTCAACTGCCAGATCAGAGGCATGTTTTTCCCGTTTAGCTTCTTATCTTTAAGATCTACGATATACCTTTAGTTGAACTAAGTGTAAGATGGTAAGGCAAGGTGGTTCAGAGCCGTGGGTAGATGTTACTGATGTGAAAGGTTTTGCTCTGATTTGACTGGCGTGTGGTTCTAAGAAAGACGTGGCGTATGCCGACGTTTCGACCACGTTGGCGTGGTCATCCTCGGGGCTGTGGGCTGTGGCTTCACGGTCCTTCTCACCCCAGTCCTTCTCACACCAGTCAAATCAGAGCAAAACCGTTCATACCAGTAAGTCTAGGATGGGGAAAGAAAGCAAGTTAAATTCAAACCATTGAAGTAATTGACAATTTGACATAACAAACATATTAAATCGATAAATTTGGACCTTACTCGGCGTTAAAGGTAGCGTCAGACCCTGTTTGGCTGTAAGAGCACGTGGTTCACCTGCAGAGACTCATTCTACGCCGCCTCTCAAACTCAATCGTTGTCAACTGACCATGCCCGGTTCCAGCAACAAAACCCTGAACCATCGGGGGGACTCCTCTAGGCACTCCTGCCCACCCACTGTCTCAAATCTACCCCTCCAATATCCGTCACCCCCAAGCCACCTTACTCACTCGTTATGCTTACGTTGAATTGACACATTACTCAATTGCGGTGACAACTTATCTAAGGCTTTAGGCAACAAGCACGACTTCTCAAGCATTTTTTGAAAACAACTTTTTCAATTGATTTCGATCTCGAGACATTTCATAGACGTCATAAAAGTACGATAAGATTTAGTACCGTAATTAATCAGTCACTTAACCATACAATCCACGCTAGACTTTGCGAAGACTTTTAAAAGGTAAGTTGTCGACGATTATATTTTTATTTGAGTAATATCAACGTACTTGCATAGTATTTGCGGTGAGTTGAGCCTTACATTTCCTTTTGGACTTAAATCTATGACGTCATTATGCGTCTCTACGCGTTTAACATACCGAACGATTTGGCATGTTGGATACACCGGTAATCGTGAGATCACCGGAGTTCAGCAATACTGCGCTGGGTCATGGGTGACCGAACGGTTTGGCATGTTGGATACACGGTACTCGTAGGATCACCGAAGTTAAGCAACATTGGGCTAGATGAAATGGTGAATGGGTGACCATTCACACCAAGGTCTACTTCTGTTCGGGAGAGAGGCTGGAGGGTTTAAAATTAGTGCAGCAATTTTACTCCTCTTGCCATCGACCTCTCAACAGCACAGATTAGTGGAGGAATCCCATGGTGTTCGAGTTGTACCGTCCTTCGGACGGGACGTTAAGCGGTGGTCCCCTTGGTACTTTTCGACAGCAGTAGGCTATGTGCCAGAACAGAGTATTCTCTCTTTCCTATTAGGTTCATCATCACAATTTGTGTCATCCCATCATTCACCGGCGCCAATAGTCCAGTACCACAGGGCCAGTTGTCAATACAGAGCGTTGTTCAACACCGACGCCAATAAACCAGTGCCACAGGGCCAGTTGGCAATACAGTGCGTTGTTAAACACCGACGCCAAAAAACCAGTGCCACATGGCCAGTTGTCAATGCATTGCGTTATTAAACACCACATAATAAATTAATCAAACGTTAAACATTTGGTGAAGTTTCGATCTTTACAAAATGTGTTCGATAATTTAGCGCAATATCCCACAAAAAACAGCAGCTGAACAATAAATGCACATCAAAAAACGATTGAAATTGAAATAATTTCGTGCTTTTATAGCAGGTGTTGGTCGAGATTGTGTAGGCCAGACATATTTTTCTACTTGGGAAGATGTCCAGGATCGCGCCTATTTTGCTGATCGCGGTGGTTGGTGACAGTTTGTCGGCTACGATCAAAGCAGGTAATTGAAAGTGGAAACACGTGCTAACTTATTTTCGATGAATATGTTTGTTCTGTAAGAGAGGAGATCCCCTTTACAGAAATCGTCGTTGCACCGTTGAATTCACATGGTAAACTATGCAAGAAACCTTGATCAGACCTATTTTTATACACCTCTGCTGACTCTATCGTTGAACATAGCCTATGAATTAGCATGGTGAGCCACGCAAGAAACCTCGATCGGACCTATTTTTGTATACCTCTGCTGGCTCTATCGTTGAACATAGCCTATCCATTAGCATGGTGAGCCGCGCAAGAAACCTTGATCAGACCTATTTTTGTATATCTCTGCTGGCTCTATCGTTGAACATAGCCTATGCATTAGCATGGTGCGCCGTGCAAGAAACCTCGATCGGACCTATTTTTGTATACCTTTGCTGGCTCAAACACTGAAGAAAGCCTTTAAGAGAAATCAAGAAAGTTGTAAACAAAAAAATCAATCGGTCTATTCGGAAGCCTTTTTTTCACTTTTACTCTCTTGTCTCTGTTTCGAGTATTTAAAATACACAAATTGAGCAATCAAAACGGCTCTTTCGGGTGAGTGGAGGCAAAATATTCAGAAACGGATGGCTAGTCTTCTTTCAAACATTGGCACAAAGATATTTCAAATTTCACTAAGAATTCTAACCCCAAGTGCATACTTATTTGCAGACCTGTTTTTGTGCATCAACCGCCCCTTCGAGCGTTCCACATGATGCTCTTTTATTCATAAACTAGTAGATGTCATGGACTAACCCCACGATACACCCCAAGGTGCCTAATAAATTCCTGCCCTCTAAGGTTGCAGCATCGCGATCAACGGCGGTCTTCCCAACCCCCAACCGCTCGTCCTAAAGGTCAGGGGCAGCCACGATGGTTTCGGCTTCCCCCTTCCAACCCCCACCGGCATCATCAACATCGCCGCCCACGCTGCAATTCGCCTCGTCTGTGCCGGTCCCAAAAACTACTTCACTAAACTCGGGACCACAACAAACGACATCCAAGCAACCTGCATCGACGGAACCACCTTCTCTGTTTCCGGGAAAAACCGCAAGTTCTCTTCCCTGAGATGCAAACAGAACCCAGTGCACACGGCGGTCCGTTCAGGAGCCTCTTGCTACAACGGACACGATCTCGTAGATATCGGGTTCCAAGCTGGGAACAAATTCATCAAAATCATGCAAATATGTTTCGACGACGCGAAACTTAATGCCGTTTGGTCGAAGTATGACCTAGTGTCGTCCATAGGCGGGAAGCAGGTCGGATTCCCACGGCCCAGTTTTGTCGCGGGAACTTTCTACCCTGGACTGAATCCCGACACGCAATACAACTCCATAACGCAGACGGCAACATTCGCGAAACTTCTGGGTTCAAAAGCTCTAGCCAACAAGTGGATATCGCCAAAGACCGACTACTTCCTTACCAGAGGTCATTTGACGGCTAATGCTGACTTTGTCTATGGATCTCAACATCGGGCTACGTTCTACTATATCAACGTAGCGCCGCAGTGGCAGACGTTCAACGGTGGAAACTGGAATACTCTCGAAGACAACACCAGGACCTTCGCCAGCGCGAGGGCGCTTGATTTGGAGGTTTATACAGGAACAAGTGGAGTCATTACGTTCCCAAATACAGCCGGAACAGCGACTCCAATTTACCTGTATCAGGATTCGAATAACAACAACCAAATTCCCGTGCCGGCTGTGTACTGGAAGATTGTCTACGATCCGAAGACCCAGAAGGGCGTCGCTCTGATTGGTGTCAACAATCCATACTTGACCAAGGCGCAGCTTGGGGCGGAATATCTGCTATGTGACGATGTCTGCGCACAGATTTCTTGGGTGAAATGGGCTAAGGATAACCAGCAGAAGGGCTTCGGGTATTGTTGTGATGTGAATAAGTTTCGATCCAAAGTGCCTTCTGTGCCAAAGTTCCCGGTCACTGGACTGCTGGTGTAGGATAAACCTTTAGTGCAAAACAAATTTATGAACCACGTTTGAGATGAAGGCTAAATATTTTGTTTTAATGCAAGTCTCCGTGTGGCAGATTGATTGTGGTGCAATTAGTTTTGAAAGTGCAGATTTTTCGTCCATTTACTGCAAAATAAACCATGCCTTTCTTAGAGAATGTCATACTCTTTCCAAGACTTTTTTCCCGGTACTTTCTTTCCATCCTCAACGAGGAGTTTCATTACAGACCGACTGCGCTTACATCACACCGACAGTGCAGAAGTAGGCGTGTTACCGGAAAGAATTCCGTGCGTACAAAACGCTTAACCTGAATCAAGACCAAAATAACTGAAACTGAAACTTGCAACTAAGCTAATTTTCAGCTTAAATTGGCATAAAACTTACACCAAAAAGAGAAACGAACCTTTTTAAACGCCTGTTAAGTCCAAATATTATAATAACGGTCCCGGGCATAAGTTTTTAATGGGTAATATATATCTATATACTGACAGATAAGTTAAGCTCTAGACTGTTTAAATAATCGCAAGGAATGCCACTCTGTGGTTTACGTCCACAAATGGGGTGATAGATAGATACGTCGAGATATTTGATTATTTCATATTTAAAAAAACTAATCTCCCCTACCTACAAGTCCACAAGTCATATAAGGTGTGACCCAAATAGGTAATTCTGGTATTATTTGGTCTAGGAATCGTTAAGATACATGATTAACGAGACTTTCTCGTGTAGAGCTAGTGGGAAGTATCAAATGGAAGGGAAGTGAAACATGAAAAATGAGCCGCCGCTCCGGGAATCGAACCCAGAACACCTCGATTTTGAGGGGATCGATATCCAATTTTCTTACTTCCTCGGGAAGGTTGGATTCCTTCGTAAGGGTGGGGGGGGGGGCAGATTTATTGTCAAGAGATAACAAATGCAATTCCCAGATGCACATTTTTCCCGTTTAGTTTTTGTTCTATACACTGAAAGATATACATTCTTTAACACTGAGAGTAGAACTAAGTCCTTAGACGGGTTATGTTAATTAGTAAAAATTCAAAATCTAGAACGAAGCGGAAGCTAAAATGATGGAAAGAAACCAATTGGATCGGTTAATTTGAACCAAACTTAGCCTAAAAGGTAGCGTCAGCCCCCATTGGGCGAAAAGTGCGCGTGGTTCACCTGGGAACACTCACTCTACGCCGCCTCTCACACTCGATAGTTATGAATTGACCATGCCCGGTATCACCAACAAAACCCTGACATATCGTGGGGACTCCTCTGGGCACTCCTGCCCACCCGATGTTTTGATCTCCCCCTCCAATCTCCGTCACCCCCAAGCCACTCCACTCACTCGTTATGCTGACGTTGAATTGACTCATTCCTCAATTGCAGGGACAACTTACCTTTGGCTTTAGGCAACAAGCACGAATTCTCACAGCAAATGTCTAGCATTTATGATAACGACTCTTTCAATCAATACCAAACTCGAAATGTTTTACACACCTCATAAAAGTACGATGACATGTATTACAATAATCAATCAATCATTAAGCCCTCCAGGTAAGGATTTTAGAAGACTTTTAATAGGTTCGCTGTCGATTTTTTTCCGGATGTCAATGATAACAAACACGCTTGCATAGTATTTGCGGTGAGTTGAGCCTTAAGGCCCATTCACAACAAAATTAGTAGCTTATTTAACGTTAACTTAGCAGCAAGCAAAATATTTGTCTAATGGCTTCATGCATAGTCGTTCTCATCGCAACGCTGTAAAAGAAAGAGAAAGAATTAGCAGCAAGGTTTGCAAACTCCAAACTTTTGCTACTAATATCTGCGTAGGCTGTAAGAACTAACCAATCAGATTCGAGTAAGGTTTGGCGTGCGTAGGGCTACCAACCGTCTTTATACCAGAAGTACCACTCCACCCGACTTTGGATGTGTGAATCCACGTCAACCTTTGAAATTCAGCAACAGTTTGAATTGAATTCATAACGTGTTTGAGGAATAAAGTTAGCACTTCAATTCAACAGACTCATAACCTCACAATAGGATCTGTTTGACAACGTCTGACCAACTCAACGACAACAGCTGGAACCCCCCCCCCCCCCCCCCCCAAAAAAAACCCTGCCACTCTCGACGATTTTCTATTGGCTAAGGCTTACTGCTAATTTCGTTGTGAATCAGCCTTTTCACTTGCCTGCAGACTCTGAACTACTAAGTCATGATGCGTGTCTACACGGTTCACACGTGGCGATAGCGAACCTTACAAAATATGTAAGATAGTTTCGCACTAAAACCCACAAAAAAAACAACAGCTGAACAATAAACGGCCGTCAAGAAGTGATTGATGTGGCGATTATTTCGTGCTATAATAGCAGGTGATGGTCAAGATTGTACGTAGGCCGGACATATCTATCTAGTCGGGAAGATGTCGATGTTGACGATGATTTTGCTGGTCGCCGTTTGGGTCGTTTTGCTGGTCGGCAACAGTTTGTCGGCTACAATCAAAGCAGGTAAATGAAAGTGTTCACATTTGTTAACTTATTTATGAGAAAAAGATATTTGTTCATTAAGAGGGAAAAATACCTTCGACTGATGTTGGCATGTCGACTGATGCGTAAGCATGGTGAGCCGCGCAAGAAACCTTAATCAGACCTATTTTTGTTTACCTCTGCTGGCAGTAAGCGAGAAAGTCCTTAAGAATTTACTAGGTATATTTGGAAGCACTTTTGTCAAAATTGCTTTCGCTTTTCTGTTACGGATGTCTAACACGACACAAATTAAGCATTCGCGGTGGCCCTTTTGGGCGTTTTGGGGCAAGATATTTAAAAACAGCCTCGGAATGGACCTAGTTTGTTGACAAGGATTAAAAATTTAACTAGTACCAATTTTTAAGAATATTAAAATCACTTCAAAAATACCTGCTTACCCGTGGTTAGTTGTTAGAGTATTTTCCCGGTCAGCAAAAGGTCCGGGGTTCGAGTCCTCGAGTAAGCAGGTATTTTTGAAATGATTTTAATATTCTTAAAATTATTACTAGCAGTGTAATTAGCTTTAAAAGTTTATTCCTTGAATATGCAAATAATATTAAAACATTTGAGTCTTCTCATGAGATTCCTTCCAATCGTTAGGATTTAAATTCCAAAAAAATTCGTTGCCCTACTTAAACCACAAGGTTAAACCACTCCGGATACCTTTTTGTTGCATGAACCATCTTTCGAGCGTACCACACGATGCTCTTTGATTCATAAATCAGTACATTTTCCTACTTATATCACCAGATTCTCCTGTTTCTATGGGTCCGAAATTTAATGACAGTTAAATTCTTACTGTTTTTTTTTTCTGTACTGTTTTCTCTACTGATCCTTCGACTAGGGTAG
>QKMV01004182.1:0-10479 GCA_003287335.1 Lednia tumana
TGTGTGTGTGTGTGTGTGTGTGTGTGTGTGTGTGTGTGTGTGTGTGTGTGTGTGTGTGTGTGTGTGTGTGTTTTGTGAGTGCAGGCAAGACCGAGACTTTTGTAGCTCGAATTCGTCTCTCTGCTTCTGCCTCACGACTGACATGTGCATACGGATAATTGCACTCATCGTTTATTTTACAACGAGTCTCTCCGTTGCTGAGAAAACGCGAACGCTTCTCTAATTGAAGCTCGTCAGTCAAAACTCATTAGTTGGTTTCTGTACATTTGTTGCCGTCGTCTAGTTCGGGACGGAAACACAATGAGTAGCGAGCAGGCCGGCACAGGACGGCGAAACGAAAATGAGTAGTAAAATAACTCCAATGCCATGCGAGCCATGCTAACTTCAGGTTCACAAACAGTTAGTTTTCCTCTCCTCTCTTCTCGAAACAATCTCGAAGAAAATAACACATCAGACTAAAATGGGGCAAACCATCTTGACTCTTATTATAGCTGTGTAAGAAGTTTCATCACTTGCGAGTTTGCGAGCTGCTTTGCGAGTCTTTACAGGAGAGTTAAACATTTGTTCAGCATTTGCCGGCAGCAGCCGTGCATTTACCCAATGGGTTTCTTACGTTTGCCTGTCTGTGTGTGTGTATATATATATATATATGTAATTGTAAAGCTATGTCTATGTGTTTGTATATCCTGAGCATACATCGTTCTTTTGGAAATGTTTTACAAAAGACTGCGCTGCAATTTCTGCATCATGCACCACATATCCACGCGTCGCACGAGAGCTTCCGTGCGCTGTAATCGACATCGCTGCAATTGTTTCGTCTGTGTGGTGATGTGCACACGGGCAGGCCAGGCATTATCATGTTTGTGAAAGCTTTAAAGATGTCATTTGTGTTTGTCCTTTGAGGCTGTAAAATCAAATTGTGTCTCTGCTGCTGCTCCCCGTTCGGATTCACGTTTGACAGCGATGTTGCGCACAAAAGTGTCGAAATAAAAGAGAAACAGTTTTTGCGAGCGCTGCGTCCCACACCATTGTTTCATATTTGAATGAAGATGGTTTTTGGAGGGATCGTTACCAGGCAGACATGCGTCCACTCGGTCGAGGCTGGAAGCTTTCATGCTTTCACATGCAAATGCCGACCGTTGTGTCGTCGCTGACAGCAAGTGCCTGCAATTTGACAGCGACAGACAAATTGAATCAGTCATCGTGGACGGGCACATGTTAATAGACTCGTTCGGTTATTGATAGCTTGTCATCTGTTGTATTGTGCGTTTGTTAGCGCTCGTTGTTCCAGACAAGCCACGCATGTAAGCACGCATGTTTGTGTGCGTTTGTGTCTGTGATTGACGCGCGAGATCAAAGGAAACGAGTGGATCAGCGCATCGCTCGAGTATCTGAACAATTATTAGCATTTGAAATGTCAACATTTTTATCCTGCCGAGTTTGTCAGAGTTTCGGTTCAAAGAAAAGTGTTCTTTTATCGATGTCAAACTAAGCACTTAAAATATCGTTACCTCTCCTCCTCTTAAATCTTTTTAAATGTGCAACATTGTTTGCGTAGATTTGGAGCCGAGCAGTTTCAACTTTTAATTTGAGGAAATGTTTTGCAGAAATCATTAATTTTCTTGCTCCCTTTTCGCTCGTAATCATAACTCTGCAGCCACATTTACTTCCCAAACTTTTACATTCGAGCGAAAAAAACCCTCCAAAAATGGACTTAAATCATCATCACGCGAATTAAATGAGCCACTAGATAACCGCGCTGTGCGTAAATGAAGTGAATTGTGCGCGGCGCGTACACCAGCCACTACTTTGGCGCCATCCGGTGGGATCTCGTGCGTGCACGCATTATCATGACGTACGGCCACCTGTAATGAGTTGGCTCACAGCCTTTGTGTCGCCGATTAAACCAAGGCTGCTTAGCTCGCCGCCTGCCGGTCAAAAACCCGACCAGGAAAACATCCGCCTCGTAGATTGTTTTCATGCAAGCTTGCAGCTTGAATCCCAGAAGCTGTGTCAGCCACATCTGTTTTACGCGCGCTGCTCATGACTTTCAAATAAGTGCTTTTTCATTGGACGGTGCCAATCGAATTTGCCGGGAATGAGCGATAAATTGGAAATAAATGTGAAAACTTTCAAATCGCATGGTAAGTGATTTTCCAAACACAATTTGTAGGTTGTTTGTTCGCGAGCTTCCCAAACAAGTAGGCCGACCAGCCGACTGGTTTGTTTCACGCCATGCACGCCGCTCTATGCGATCGGTAAAAGTTGCTCCAGGCGGGTGGTTTTTGAATCAATTTGGCTGCATTGTGTGCAATTTATAAGCACCCGCTCCTCGTCTGTCTGCCCCCTTCTCTCTCACACACATATCGGTCGAACGCCGGCGGAAAATGGAAAACAAGCACGGAAAATTAAAACAATGGCCACGGACTTCCAGCCCTTAATGGAATAACATGTTTTTATTGTTGATGTTGTAGCGCTGCAGCTACAAGTATACTATGTTAGAGCGATAGCTCTGCACTAATTAAATTGTTAGCTTGTTTTTATACAAAGCTCTTGTGATGGTAATTCTGCAAATACTCCATAAAGAGGAAAATTCTGATCGAGACTGGAAGATTCACGGACCGAGTGCCGGTGTTTTTACGTTGTGTTCAACGAGACATTCCATTCGGTTGTTATCTGCCTTCTCACGGATATGGACATCGTTTTGTAATGAACTGCCACCCTTCTATTTCCCCATCCGCCGGGCAGTTTTCCGTCCATCTCGAATGGCTAATAAAATAACGAGCCGTCGCCCTTTGCTGCCCGTATCTCGTCGCATCGCGTGACCAGTCCGCAGCCCGCCGAGTCGCGATCGGATCACGTCGAAGCCTCGAGGCGTGAGATTCAGAGCTGAGCCCGAGCGTCGACGGGCGGTGTTATAATCCGCATTTGCGTCCCTCGTCACGACGCCTCGCTGGACGTCGGCGTCGGCGTTGGCGTCGACGTCCACCTAGGTGTGAGCCGAGCGCTAGCCGCTTGCTTTGGGATCGGCACGTTGACAGGGATCAAGCAGAACACGTTTCCGCCTACGTTGCCATGCATAGTAGGGAGGAGATTAGTTCAAATCTCCTGGGTTACATGAGTGAATGTTTTCTTGACAAATCTACCTGTTTTCGGTAAATGATCACAACTAGGTTTAAATCATACGAAATTCACTGAACCGAAATTCACTTCGTTTCCTATAATAAGCTGTTTACTTCTTCAGAGCCCGGGTATTGCGAAGGGTTAAGTTTAGTACGGTATGAGAGATACGGCCATTATACTGCAAAACAATTGAGGGCTTATCAGAAAAAGGGCGTTAACATCCTTTGTGTATCTAGGCCCACAGATAAAAAGCTCCTGCATGGAAAAAACTACGACAGTGTGATAAAACATTCTAGCACCTAAGTCTACCACATTTTATAATCTGCCTCTTTTCGCTCGAAGACTCTGCGTCATCCCCATGGATCCTCCATCCTTTTTGAGCCCTCCACCTAATCACCACGCGATCTTCTGCAGCGATCTGGTATTACCACAGTTGTTAAATTCAGCTCCACACAATAGCGCCGTTAGGCCTACTTCCATCAATTTCAACTTAATTTGGTGTCAAACTGAAACGTTTCGAGGTGAAAACGTTGCTGCTTTTTTATGAAAATAAGTGAACATAGTAGTTTGGAATACAGCCCTGTTTCGTTGCAAGGTGCATGGCTTAGACAGTTTTTTTGGCTTGCTGGGTCCCTAGAGACCATGTGGCCAGCATGCCACTGCCCTCTGTGTACAAGCTTTATTTACACATACGCGACATAAACGCGAAAGTAAATGACGTAAATCATAGCCGTCGTGACGCTGCCGTTTGGTGTTGTTTTGTGGGTGGATGGGGGGGGGGGTGAGAGTGTGACCACGTGGTCCGTGTCCCGAGGCGTCGCTTGACGTTGGCGACCGAGAGCAACAGGGGACTAATTAAGCCGGACCAAGTTTCGCATTTAAGCCCCGGGGCAGCTTAACTCCATGCCAACCATGCCGAACGACCGGTCGGATTCAGATTAGCGACGACGGCGACCTCGGCCGACCGCCGGGTCAGCTGGACCCCCGTCATAAACACCGCGAACAAGTGGTCTCGGCCCGCGCGGTCGAATCGCTTCCCGAGGGCCACTTCCGAGTCGCGCCGGAAATTGAATCTTGGCGCCGTGGATGATTTCTTGTTCGATCGCGTTTTGATCTGGCGGTGATAAGACGCATCTTTTTCACTTGTTTCGCTGCATTTTTAATTAAGTGAATTCTAAAACGCTTCGTTAAGTTTCGACTTTCAACTCAACTCGTTTGTTTAGTGCAGCACCGTATTTTCAAGAATTACCTATCACACAGGGAGAAATGTGTAAAAATATTCCCGCAGATGTAAGTAAACTCGTTTTCTTTCCACTGCCCATTAAAAGACATTGGCAGTTATAAATAAATGAGTGATATCGTCAAGAAAAATGTTACACAATCGCACCAAGGACAGATTACTACACTAGAAATACTTTAAAAAATGCACCAGCATTATATTAATGTAAAACAGATCGCAGACTACAGGCGTTAACTAAGATAATTTCAAATATGGTCAGGCGCACCGACCAAACTCGGAAAGATTTGATCCATTAACCTTTACTAGCGATTACCACCTTCTGCGATCAGTCCCTGTGTCTTGCATGTAATTATGCAAAACTTTGGTACAAAAAGTGGCCTGCTTGGAGGCGCTAGCTGGTGTGTCGTGTCGAAGCTGTGGCTTTCAAGTTGCGGCAAAGCGGCTTAAGCAGGACGGCGCTAATTAGATCAAGACACGAGCCAGTAGCAACCCAAAGTCCTTCCCGCCCTGTCCGAAGCTCTGCTTTACACTTTGCCCGTCGAATGCATGTTAATATTAATTAACAGTCTCAGCCTCACAAGCCTGACATGGAAACACGAGGAAATCTGGCTGCAGGAGACGACGGGTCAATGAATACCGTGGCTGCTAACAGGAACAAAGACCGCTTGACGAGATTCAACGTTCTAATGCAAGACTCAGTTTTCCAGAGTTATTACCAACTCATTTGTTCGTATGTTATCATTGTACAGCTATACTTCAAATCACAAGGATAATGTAAATGGGCTAATTGTTTGAATCAGTTGAGCAAACTGCAGAAGTTTAAGCTTCGTAGTCCGATGCTTATCGCACCACGCCTGCTTTGCGGGCTGCATCCAGGGCGCATGAAATTAGAATACGAAGTTCACTGCTTTATATTTATGTTTGAACTATCTTGCTCGAAAAACCTGTGTGCAATTTCTTGAAAGAAACTCGCCTGTTGTTGCCTCTGCGCGATGAGACTGTACTGACCGACGGCACAACTCTTCGTGCAAATTTAAAGTCCCAATAAATCGCGTTTCAATTCATTCCTTGAGCCGAGTAAATCATCAACATCAAATCTTTTCAGCAACGAATTCTATATCTTGACCCAGTTCGGCGAAACACAGACGCGACTCGATTTGAAGCTGGCGCTCTCGTTGAATATGTACGCCATAAAACGTATAATATATGTTTTCTACATGCACGCTGAAATCGTCGATTAATTATTTCGGGTAAATATCCGACGATGTTTACGAGGTCCAAGTGAATTGCTCGGATCACATTAAAGTGTCCCATTAGGGCGATATATGGCGACCACATACCTTCATCATCGCGCCGTTTGCATCGCGCGATATCGCAATATGGCCGCCGAGCATTTGTGCGCATCGCATCGCATACAGGGCTCTGGGCGCGGGCAATAACGCTTTGACGGGAATAATGCAGCCACATTATAATATCGTGCGAGCCCAGCCCGGGGCGACGCAGCGCACCGTTTGCACTTCGCTGCAGCAGGACTGGAAGCCTGTAAAGAATGTGTGCCTGACGCCTCGCTCGGAGCATATCTCACGATTCAGCATGAATGAGCTTGCTAATAAACCTAGTCTATCATGAGTTACGCGTCCGGACTTTCAAGTCGAGTCATCTTTCGACAGGTTTAATCATGTAGGGTTGCTACGAAAACTCGTGCATGAAGTAGGTATCAGCGATTTATTTTGACGAAAAGTAATTCTCAGTTTGACAAAAAAAATACCAACACCCTTGGTTTGAATGCTGAGATATCCGCCAAAACTTCTCCAACGTTTCGTAAACCATACTGTCTACTTCCTCCGGGGGAAAAGGCTTCTAACAGAAAAAACCGACACACTGTCAGAAGCGGTTTACTCCTGAGATTTAGCGGATTTCTTGGCATTAAAACTAAATTTGTGAGGATTAAAGGTAGCAGCTGGATAATCCACCTGAAGTTTTATCTATTTTAATTAGTGCAGTCAAACCATAGAATAAAGATTAAACATTCATTCTATGGTCAAACAGTAAGGGGCACAGACACCAAACGTGGCAATTTCACTGAGAGTTCAACTGGCTTTCTGACAAAGCGTATTTAACATTTGTATTTTAGTTAATTTTGGTAAACTGGCGTGCTGGTGATATATCACAACTTTTTTTGAAAACTTATGTTAAGGTTAGGTCTTCAATGAGATTAGTCTACAAAATGCTGTTTCTTAGTTTTCATTGGCTTTCAAATCGGCATCGTTAATATTGGATTAAGCAGTCAGACCTTTCGATTAGTTTTCCCGCGGTAATATGTTCATTGTAAAAGGCACATTACGTCTGGTCGAATGCTCAACAATTTCCTCCAGACGTGAAAATAATGAGAGCCGTTATGCTAACAGCTTCGAGGCCATTCAATCCAAATGATATTTTCATAAATGTAGTTCGAAATTTAATCGCTAGAGACGATTACAAAATCAGGCGACGGAGAAAATTACCCAATTTAAAGAAACCTCGTTTGCCGGAACTGAATCCGCATGCTGGTTAATGACTTCCTCCGACTGGGGGGTTAGTTCTGACTCCTATCTGCCGAACACATCTGTGGACTGAAGCGCCGTTTTATCCCCGATCTGGATCTCCAGGCCAAGCCTTCGCTCTTGTAGCCTGTCAAGACGACGCCGACGACTCCTTGACAGGCCGATGTCATCGGCAATAATAAACAGCCGTCACATGTCGCGATAACACACCGACCTACGTGTGGGAGAAAACCGGGAAAATGCCGCCTCGGCCAACTTTTCCTGTCGCCCATGGTGGTCATTTATCGTTTCGGAGCTTTTCAAATATTTATTCGCTTGTTAAGGAAAAGATTACGTTTTTAATTGGAGGTATGGTAATACCAATTAGGCTTACACGTTAATATGATACTTTTCCACTTGGTTTTGTGGAAAAACCAATTAAGGTAGAAAAGTATTAAAGTATTAAAATACTCGCTAGACTTGTCTATACACGGGTGTGGGCCTTTGTTAAAAATAAAAAGTCGTTATTTTGATAGCCTTCCCGGATTACTGAAGGCGCACTGAAAACTTTCCTTTAGAAATTTGAGATATAAGATTTATGCACAACCGTCAGACTATAACTAGCAATTAACTTTAAGTACTTGCGATCTGATTCGAAAGGAAATGCACTCAAATCGGAGCCCGACGAATAATAATTGCCACCACTCAATTATTATTGTAATTATTCGTAAACAATGAGATTCGCGAGCAAGTGTTTTATCTGGCGTCGAGCACTCGGCCAGGTTTTCCAAACTCCGTCGTGCGCCGTGGCCGCGTAACGGCGTCGCGACGCTTTTTCTCTTCCGGTCGGCGTCGCCTTCAACGCGTCGTTATCTGATTAGGGCGGCGGGTTTACTTTATCTCGCGCACAATTAGCGTAGCGCCGAGTTCACCGGGCGAGCTCTTTGCGTTTGCTCGACGCACACCTCGACGAAAAAAACGCGCGCGCCAGCGCGAAAAAGTATCGCCGGCGTTCGAACACCCGATCGTGTGGGAGGAAATTTTCACCCGGCTACCCGACATATGTGCATGTGTTTGGGTAGATACTGGCTCTCCGCGGTCCCCCCATGTGGCGACGTCGATGTTGTGCTCACAGCAAACCCATCGGTTAATTCGCTCCACCCATTTTAGTTCACGTCGCTGAAGAGCGCGCTGGTTTTCACAGAGCAGAAATTGATGAATATGAGTCTTCATCATATTCGCTTGCTTTAAGCTCGACAAATATCTTAATTTCGTTTGAATTATTTCCTCGAGCTGCCTTATAATTTTGCCATCCCTCAGTGGTTCTCATTACGCTTTCTTGCCAAAACTGTGTGGAAGCAATTCCATGGAAATGAAGAATTTGGCACAATTGCCGCCGAGCTGGTTATGTGCTCGCTTCACCCCAAACATTTACATAATTCTTTCACTCATTTAACATTCTGGTATTACTGCTATGGGTATCACAACGTTCAATATTGCGAATGGAACCGAAGACCCTTTTTAATCTTATCACTGAAATAGCAAAATCGGTGTCAAGCGAAAAGTTTCAAGCAAGGATATAAGTGATCCAAAATCTTAAAACTACTTCTACGCATTACTTTTAATGAATTATACAGCTCTTTCAAATCGTATCAGAGTTTTAAATGCTAACAAAAGTAAACACTTCACCAGTCAAGTATTCTGTCCTACATTCCTAGAGATATTCATGAGTTCTGCTTTCTATTCAACGATGTCACATGGACCTCGCTCACCATCACATACCTATTATACCTAACTACCAATTCCGCGATAAATCCAAATCTATTCACGTTATTTTCGCTATCTTGACTTTTCCAAGCAACTTGTTTTTTTTCAAACTCGGATGCACACTCGAGCCAAGTGCTCATCAGAATTACGCTGACCGAACTTTTCCGAGTCTAGCTGACGGGGCGTTTCCGAAGCTCACTAATTATTACCCCGAGAACGCCAAGAAGAGGTAAATAAAAGTTATTATTACGATGATCCGTCTGGTAATTGCCGGTACACAAGTTGGCTAAGCTTTATAAGCTTTAGCTTTTAGATGGGTAAAAGCTTAAGTCGGCATGCTTTTTATTCGAGAGGCAATTCGAGAAAAAGTACGACTCTTCCAGTTTTCATGAGCCATAAACAAGACATACAATGGGAGTCTTGCAGTAAAGACAAAGCAATGGGTTTCAGTCGAAGAAAGGTGCATGTAAAACGTTTGCATTTGACATAAAACAACCATTACAACTCGCCTAATAAAATCTTAAACACTTTGACGAGCGGTATCAGTATGCGCCGTTTTTATCCTAAACAATAAATATTTTATTGGTGCTTGATGCCTAACAGGCTAACGCACGAGCGTCGATTTTGTGTTTACAAAACGAAAGAAACGAGATGCGCACGTTCCAGAAATGGCAATTATTATATCGTGTACGTCGAAATTTATCGATAAATAATTTCAATTTCACAGTGCTCATCCATGAGGCCGAATGCCGAGCTATTTTGATTGATTAGCTATTCAACACGGCGAGCATTTTGATTAGGTTAGCTGGCTGATTTCGTTTTAGTTAATTGGAACAGACGTGCGGCAGCCAATGTCCGTTATGCAATATCCCATCCCATGCAGAACTGCTCCCCGGCCGGTTCGATGAGATGACAGACCTGCGATGATCTAGTTAACGCCGGTTTAATACCGCTTAGCAGATTGGCAATCACGTGATCAATTATTGGTCCAATCAAATTTCAAACGTGCTGGCCTTTGTCAGATTGTCGAGCCGATATTTCGATATTGTTTTACGAACCGAGCCGCATGCCGGCTGTAATAAGAGCCGATAATCAGTGCTCAGGTTGAACGCAGCGTTGCTAGTGAACTAGCGAGAGACTTGTCGCGATTCGTAATAAACTGGTAATAGACATTAATTATTACCCATTTCGCAAATTGCTTCGATGACAATTTCCTGCGTCCTTTCCTCCCAAGCCAGACGTCCGGATTGTACCAGGGAATCGATGTTTCTGGTCCCGTGGGAACCCTCCTGGACATTCACACATTATAGTCACACATGTAGGGGAATGTGTTGCATTTCCCGAATTACTGTAATTGTGCCTTTGAAAGCTTGCTTGTAATTAGATTTCGAGCGGGAATTAAATCGTGGCAGATTTCAGTAAACTAGATAGTTAGAGAGCGCATAACAGCGACAGTTTGTTAATTTCATGTCTGGCGTTTGATTCTGACATCCCATATTTGGTGGAGGTGCCGGGTTTTGTAATTTGATGCTGGTTCTCACCAAATTTGATTCTCAGATCATATTGAGCTCTATTTTTGTGCAAGATATTTTAACTAGTGAAAACAAAAGCTAATCGAAGATTGAGCAGTTACTTTAGGATTGAAAAGGTGGTGAAATCGGCACTCAGTGGGATAGGTGGAGGTGCCGGTTTTTTCCTTTTTCCACGGTACACTAGTTTCATGTACACGCTTTAAAGCGTAGATGAAACTAAAATTGTGTATTAGTTGTCCGTGGAGCTTTTGTTTGCATATTGCGCAACGTGCCATAGAAAATAATAATATACAGC
>QKMV01004183.1:0-10479 GCA_003287335.1 Lednia tumana
AGTTACTCTCATTAAAATCGGATTTTCTATAATTACGAATTGATATCGTTTTCTCACTGCCTTCGGTGCTTATCCGTTGATGGATAGTGCTCTATGGCTTAGTATTTTTGTAGACTTTACAGGAATACTGGCGATCTTGTTTTCTTTCTCATGTGAACTGGTTATTTTCTTGAGTAATGAGCGTCAGATGCAATACACCGAGTATATCCGCGAGCCGAGACCCTGTAGCTTATAGATGGCTTGCGATGCGATACCATCGCAGCTGAGCAGCATCCCTGTAGCGGCATCCCTATGGGATGTCAGCGACCATGTCATTACAGCTTATGTATGGCAGAAGGGAAACAGCTTAAAGGAACAATAACCTTCTATATAAGGATGCTGAAAACACATTAAATCTGAAGCACAGCTCTTACTTTTTATTGTGTCGCAGTTTTATCGTTCAGAAATGTGTGATATTATTGTCATGTGTGGAGCGCGTGATGAATTGTCTTTTACTATCAAGATGTATTTCGCGCAAGTTCAGCTTTAGTGTTTAACGACGCAATGATCATGTCTAATGGAAAATATGATCGGATTAATGACGAACGATGCGTTTCGTTTTTTATCAGTAACCGCCATTACTCTTCAATCAGGGTGGCTACAATTTACCAGCGACCACACGTTGTATAAAACGAAAACATTCAACAAAAAAAGAAGCAAAATGAAAACATCTCTGTTACGTGACAGAAATCGACGATTGTTTAAATTGCTTGTCACGCCAATAACATCCTCACAGATTTATCTGCGATGTGTGCTGTGAAGCAGACAAAAAAAGCGTTTAATTTCCGCATGCAAAAGTATAATGATTATCGGCATTATTTACGAGGTGTTGTTTATGCGTCTGGTCGCTAGTTTCGGCTGCCTAAAGGCGTCGATACCGAGTCGATATCCAGGTGTGGAATCTCCTCGCCGCCAAACTTGCTGGCCAAACAAACAAGCTTGCTGATATTACCGCACGACATCCGCATGGCACGCAGCAATGTCGGTCCGATGCAAGAGATGACCGAAGGCAGCTCGGGCATTGTACGTCTAACAATGCGCTCGTGATTCCGGGCTCGCGGTGCGCCGGTTGATGACTTGTCTATGATAAAGGACCACAAGTCACGTTATTACTCAATCCAGTCGCTTGTGTGGTTCGCGAAAAGAATGGGGAAATGTAAATGGATGTGCTGTTTTTTGTTGGGGGTTTAAGTAAAAACTGTTTTTTATATGCTGAAAGGTTAGTCAAATTTACGTTTCAGCAAGTGGCGATGGATAATTATATATACAAAAATGAAAACAACGCGAAACCTGTTGGACGTTTTAATTTGAATTATGAACGGCGCAATTATACTGATTGAGCTGATCTTTTTATTTGCCAGCGGGCCCAGAAGGTTTGGCTAATGAGAGCACGAAAACTAAAAAAAAAACAGCTAACTGCCCACGTCTAGTTTTCCTCCGATGCTGCTCAGTGCTCACGAGCTCACGAGCTCACGAGAACGTTATAATTTTGTATCAAAAATGCACCAACTTTTTCCCCACGTTAATATGAAAATGACTTAATATTCCAGTCAGTTTTCTGTTGGGTAAATTGCATGAATAATGTAATGTATAAGATTGGATTTCTCGTATAGACGAACCAAAACGACTCATATTGAAAACACATAAGTTCCTGTCGGAAAATTCGACATTACAAAAGAAAACTTTTCGCATTATTGATAGCTCTTTCTTTTTCCGATAAATTTTCTTATTTTTTACTTGCATGAACACATAACTGGGTCAGATCATCCAATCTGTATCGATCAGTTTATGGTATTTTCCACAAATAACAACCACCCGCTGTCTTCAGTAACTTCAATTTCGACCGGCCAATTAAATCGGTCGAGCCATGAACGTGAAAATTGCAACAACCATTCATTAACAAATTGTTAATCACCGTTTAATGAACTCTCCGTGGTTAATTGTATTGATTGCTTGTCCAAACAACATTTTACAGACAAGCCTACATCATTAGTTATAAGCACAGCGCTCCCATTGGTCAACGACTTGCGATATTTGGATGCTCGTAAATACCATCACCCATTTCTAGTCGGTTGACAGACTCAATTATTCTCTACCTCTGACTTCAATCACGCGGTATTTTACCTTTGACTTGCAAGATGGTTTCACAGGAAATTCGCTAATAGACTCATCATTCTTATCGTAATCCATCGATATCCTTCATAAATTGCCCCTTCAGGTATAATTTAGCAGCAGGGTGTACGCTGTTCGTAATATTATAATCACGCAAATTGAGCTGCTATGCACGCCGCACCACGGATTTGCATACTGCGGGCTGCGGCTAGGCCAAGCTAGGACGATAACGTTCTAACGATACCAATGTGCACTTGGGCGAGGTGAAAACAATGTTAAACGTCACACACATATTGCAATTTACGAGCCACTTCTCGTGCTAATTACATGTCATAATAAGTGAAGTATTCAACATTACACTACGCTGGAATGCAGCGAAGCGATTAATTAACAAGATTCCGCGAGAAATGCGCGCGGTGTTCTCCGCGTATAGCGCGAAGGCAACAAGACCGAAATAATTGAGTAATTAGCCATCTCATAAAGTATTGCTCTGCAGTGTAGGTAATGATGATCGCGTTTATGCACACAGTTTTAATAAAGGGAGATGACACATGCACGTTACTGGCTTGAGGTATATGATAATGGGGGTGGGTAGTTTGTGCTTGTGAAATAGTTATACCTTTTACCTTACCCGCTATATAATCAAAGATTATACACACTAAGATTACACGTTAAATAGGTACATATGTATTTCTTTTTTAGGGAATTTTGATCAAATGGTGATTTTAAGCCGTGGAAAACTAATCTTAACTAAATATCACCAGAATTTTGTCAGGAAAATAGGAAAATTTGGTCAGAGTGCGTGTGGACTGATCTCAATTGTGCACCAAAGAGAGAGAATCAGTTGTCCGATCGTAATGGACTTACTTTTAGCGAATGTCCTCACTTCAAAGACTACACCAAGGAATTGTATTACATTTAGATAAAAATATCTAAATTTTATCAGTGTTAAAACTTAGCGGGTTTTAATGAACATTTTGTACACAAAAATTATGCAAGTTAAACACTTGTGGCAATTACCTGTTAGAATTCCACAAGTGTCTTGGATGGAAAAAAATATAAGACTGACAGCACCAATATTTTTACCTGTTTGATATATCAAAAGTGGGCATTTTTCTAACCGAATTTTCCAGTTTCCCGAAAAATTTCCGGTGACATTTTTTAAGATTATTTTTTCATGCTTTCAAATCACTATTTGATCACAGTTGCACATAAATAAACTGAAGAACTCTAAAAAAATCTTTACTCCGAATCTCCACCTAAAGTAAGACATTTTGGCGTCAATCGATGCTCCGACGCTTAAGCCACAATAATTAACAAGTGATGGTTGTTGAGTTCAAATTTAAGAATAGCTCAGCCATAGCTTCTTAAAATTTCAAAGATTTACTTGGATGTTAAAAAAACTATGCTTTACAATTTAAAAAAAAATCCAAATCTATACATTGTAATAATATTCGCATGATGCATACTTTAACGTCATAGTTCCAAGAACTCTTCCGACAATTTCGGGAATGCATAACACTATGCTTGGCTGGCTGGCTGCTTTATAGCATAAATAAGTTAGCACACAAATTTGCCATTTATTTCGGCTCGCTGTCATATTATGATAATACCACAAGCCACGAGAGCGGTGGGTCGCGATATTTCCTGCCAAAAAGAATGTTTTGACTAAATGATTTTTATATTAGCAAGCTTACTATAGGGCTAAGCGTTATTTATTAGCTTCAACACTGTGTTTTAAAAGATTTACCTCACAGCGTGAAACGAAAACAAATTATACCCTTAAGTTTTAAATGCCAGGCGTCCGGACGTTCTTTCTCCGCCCGTGTGAGCCTTTATTGCTGTTGGAGATAATTCAGTTCCTTGTACCTAAACGAGAGGTCCACGTAAACACGTATACCCGATATTCTCTATGGAAATATTCTTTCATAAAAATAAATTACTTTTCTGATATAAAACCACTTTGTTGGCTGCGATCCCGACATGGTAACTTTGCTATGACTGAGAAGGTTTCTACACGCGTTCCGAATAGTGTATAATACTCTCTCGTGAGCCAATACTTTGGTTGCAGCAGTTTAGTGTGCTGACTGCTGACTGCTGACGCGATACCCTCTCGTGCGCGCGTGTGATGTTAAAGAGAGGTGAGATTACACATTGAGTACCAGCGTCTAGGCGAATTCCATGTACAGATCATAGAAAAGAAAACGAGAGAAAGAGAGAGAGAGCATTTAGAGAAAGGAAATCCGAAACGTCTACGGGAAATGTAGGATGAAGGGAATAATAAGTACGGGAAACGCAGGATGGAAGGAATAATAGAAAGTGATTCAGTTTCTCATGCGATTGTTGAAATAAACTCGCATATTGTAATGTCATAAATCTTGTTCAATGGTATTGAAAATATAATCCACATTCAGTCATGTTCCATGATTTTCGACTGCTAAAACTTGATTGATTGAGTATTCAGTTCCAAAATAAAATCAATTGCACAAACATGCACTTCATTACACAGATCTTGCTGTGCACCAGTTAAGAACGCATTTCTGTTCATTCTTTCTGGAAAGTAAACTGTGTTAAGCACGTCGTTTGCCAATTGAAGAGCTCATAGCCGTAAAAATATCATTTACGCAGCATCCAATTTGGTACGCAGCGTCACTGTGCGGCTAGTTTCGCGGCGCTATCAGCCCCAAAAGTGCAATCCGTTGCAATCACGACCCACCCACGGGCGAGCGACCAAATTGCCCTGTCTCGCCAATAATGGACGCGGTATAGGACGCACACTCCTCGATCATCACTCCTCATAATTCCCTTCACGAAAGAGTCATCCGAAAAGCGGTAAAAATATTCAGATACGAGCTTGCTTTTATGTCTTTCCTCGCATAATAGGCTAAGAGAGAATTTCAATTTTTCCCGATATCTTGGTACCTACGCCAAGTTATGAATATTAAGATAAATCGCACTATTTGCTGGCGTGAGCTATAAAGTTATATGCGCGATCGATTTCAAGGAACGCTTTATAAATGGGTAATAATTCACACTCACGATGAGCCTAACGAGAGATAAAAGCAGTCTATGGAGCGTTCAGAGACAATTCAAATTCGCCCAATCAACGCACTCTTGGCAAAGGAGTCTGGTGTGAAAAGCGAATTGGAAAACTTGGTCTATTAAGTATGTCGTGAAAAGCGGCATCGGATTGAGATCTGTCTGACGCAGAACTCCTTATAACTAATCGATGTGCAAATCTTACCAATTTAGTTGACGGTCGACCTTTTTATAAACGTGTGATCGCGCTCTTCAGTCGTTTTTACTTTTCCGCTAGGGAATAGATCAACGGAGTTCACGTTCAGTTGACATGCGAAGACATGCGGCATGCGTTCGAACTTCAAATGAACATTTCGAGCGTAAAAAATTATACTATTGAATGACCACAGGTTTTAATTAGCTGGTAAAATTTTTTATCGGCCTTAAACGATAATTTTTAAACAGCCGAATAAAACATTTATCGAGCATAAATGTATGCTACTGCATTAAATTGGCTGCTGGATGGTACTAAACGAGTTGTTAAACTCTTAATTGAAGCTTTTTAGCGTGAAAAACTGATGTTTTCAAATAAACAGAAACAAGGTGTAGTGTTTCACAAATGACGTCAAACCATTCCAATAACTCTTCACATGGGATCGGGTATCAGTGATCAAAGCCAAGTCGGCCATGATCGTGTGCGCACACTGGAGCACCCGAAGAAGACTAAAATCAGAATTCTGGCCACAAGTTCCGGATCTTCTCGTACATTGACACAAGGAAACAATGAATTCAATTCCATGCTGCAGGCGAATTCCAATCATGACTCCCTGCTATTAGATCCTGATTCCTGTGTGGCGGAGAGTTGGCCAGCATTTAACAATTATTCCGCCTCGCTGGCGTGGTCGACGAAATGTATTCAAATAGATTCCAGATTAGAGAGAGTGGATTTCTGGTTAATCGAGTAAATTGAAATGTGGGTAGCGCACATAATCTTGTTTCTGTACCCCTACTGATAATGCACTCGTTGTTGGTTTTTCGTTGTTGTAACTTTGTCAAACATATGAATGGCATTTTACAAATTAATACGAATACAGTAAATTCATTAATGAGTACTGTGACGCAATCACACAAGCATACACAATCATGCATTCCGTAAATCAGTGAATAAGCCAAAGGATTGTTCAGATATCGACAGATTGAAAATTGCAAATTGAAAAAGTTTCAGCTGATCTCCAGAACAGAGTAATTAGCCATGATTTAATTAAAATTTTAAGATTTTTACATGCACCTGGCATGTAATTTAATATAAACGGGACAGCTTAGCTGAACTGCATTCACTTGATGTTAAGCACATTATGAATGAAAATCGAATGTGTCACGATGTTTTATTATCCTGTACTCACGGCCATGCACTTTGAATTAAACTGGGATTTTTATAGCGTTTGCCGCGAATAACAAGTAAAATAAATAACACGCGTTAATGATTCGAATAATGGATGAGAGTGATGGCAGTACTTCCAGGCGACACAGTTTCAAGTAAAAAATATCTTGAATAGAAAACTCGTTATTTTCTGTCAGTAAATGGCAATTGATTTCTGGATGTGTTCGCTTAGATCAAGTAAACCTTCATTGTCACAGCTAAAATGTCCAAGCAGACTTTAAACCAATACTTTTACCAATATACGTATAGAACATACAATAATAGTTGTAACAAAGAAAAGAACCTACTGTGGAGAAAACATTTTTTCTCTTTTAATTTGAACTATTTCCATCAAATAAAACAAGTTAAACTGAATATTTTCAATTTCAAATTTTTTTAGTTTCGATATATCACGTAGTCCATGGCTACAGAGTGATAATAAAACACCACTGTCTTGCCTCACCCACCTCACCACCGATGCCCACGATTGGGCATGCACTTATAAACGTATATTTGACAAGTCGATGTAAACTTTATGAGGAAGTAAGCTGTATGTTCTCTGGTAAGGAACATGGCCAATAAAACGAAGTTAAGGGAGAATGAAAGACATACTACAGGATGGAGTGCAGGATGCATGTGGCTGGAAAGGAAGGAAGGAACTTGACTCTATATATGCACTTTATCTTTTGTCCTTATATGTACGTGACGATAGCAAGGGTCTGATCTGCACGGTTCTTGGAGCCATCTTAAATTCTATTGAAAATGGTAAAATTCTATGGAATAGAAAGAAGTACTAGACCAGAAGGAAATTGCACACAAACTATTTTACAGATCAAAAGAAATTACTCTTTAATGCGGTCTTACTTTTATTTTATCTAAGATGTAGCATGTCTTAGCTTAGCTTCGAGCAAATCTTACATTTGCACGCTATGAAATGGATCTAGAGATTGTTGCTGAGTTAAGTAGATCCCACCTTCGCGAAGAACTGATATGATGCTGTGTTATGTTTCTCTGCTGGACGCAAAGTGCTCCAAGCAAAATTGGATAATTCACACGGGTGTCACGTAGCGTTCGCATCACGCCGGAGCAAATATTCCCAAGATTGTGGTTATATCGTCTATCGTCTACCTTTGAACGTCATGTCACTCAATACTACCGGACACTGCCGTTGGCGAAGTCCAAAGAAGCGACTTCCTCGTAGTTGTGTGCCATGCGGTGACACTGACAGCATTCGGTTTAGTACTTCCGAGTGGTTACATCCACCATCGCCCTGCAAGTGACCCTGCATATTGCAAGCAGACGCGTAACACGCTTACGCTATACGGATTGGTTGACATAGCCATCCACTTACTTTTCCTATACCTCTCATCTAATATTATTATTCTCATCCCACTTTGGTTTTCGACGGGGTTGGTCCAAATCGATAGTTGCAGCCGCGACGGGACGGCGGCGTCTCTGAGGGTGGACTTGTCCACGGTAAACTTAATCCCAACAACGACGTGGACGCAAAGCCTCGTACACACTAGCGCGCAGAGCATGCAGGATCTCGCAAACATTTCAGCGAGCCTTCCGCATTGAGGACTTGCAATAAACTTGTGTGGCCAGCGAGTGTCGGTGTTTGGACGAAAGATCAAACGACGCGCTTGGCGTGCATGCTGCAATTACACGAGGACGGTGGACGGTGCACGCGCGCGTATGGCCCTTCAACCACCGTTAGCTCGGTGTAGACATTTTCTTCAGGTGATTTTGTTCAGACTCTTCAGGTGATTTCTTTAGGTACAGGTTGTCGTCGTGCCGAACGTCCACATCGCTGTGCAAAATGACATTGGTTTTCCGGGCTCGGCTGCGTAATAGGATTTAGACTTTTTTGGAGCACGTAAAACAACCGCTTGGCTCGTAGTAACGTATGCGAAGTCAGACAAGTCTGAAAAAAAATTGAAAATAATTGCACGAGAATCGCTGCAAAAGAATACAGCTACAAGATCGTACCCACTGATGTTTGTTCGGAATTTGTTTAAGGGCGTGCCCATTCAATAATCGCACGCGTGAAGGTGCAACTTAATTAAAATCAAACATAGACATTACCAAGCCTCGTGTTATCCGAGTGTCTGAAAATCCGCTTGTCCTAAAGGGAAATTTACCTGCTGATTTTTTTTCTCAATAAATGCTCATAAATTAGGAATTTAGGGGGGAAAAATAACAATACAGTCTACCACCAGCCAGAGAGTGTCAAAAGTGGCACTTTTCGATCTAGAGTGACATTCGAAAATAATTTCCCATAAGAAAATAGTCGTGATCGATCCCGACAATGAGGACCTCGAAGTACCGGTGATCATAAATAAAATCGTGACCAGTGGCATACTCGTCCATCTTTCATGTGCCTAGAACCAAAATGTTTTTTTAATATATGCTGTCGTTTAGCCACACTATGCGGATTACTGTTTCATTTTTTGCATTATCCTGTGCTATTACGCGTTGATCAAGGCTACGCGCGCACCAGCCGAAATCTTAAACATTTTTTTATAAATTCATAGAATTTCCCAAAAATATTTCGGAACGCTATTTTACACTTTCATGGTGCGTTACGTCTACGTCTTACGTCTATACGAAAATCTCCATGTAGCGGGTAACAGCACCTTAAAATTATTCACGACTTGTGTTTTGTAAATACGTAGCCCACCCGGTTAGTGGCTCGGTTCTCCAGTCTGCTCGCAAGTGTGCACAGGGCGATGTCGTTTCAGGGAGCGCACACACAACGTCTCAGATATGTAATACCGGAACCCTCACGAGATAAACCGCCTGTGCTTTTCGCCAGAGGGCGTAATTGTTTCTTATCGCCAATTACCTAAGAAACCGAGCTTAAAGTTGTCCATTACTTCTCTTGAGTCGGCTAATAAACCAGATGTTACAGCTTATTTACGAAATAAGCCAAGCTCTGGCGTGGCGCGTACAGTCACAACGTCTTCTTTTTCACTTTAATAAAACGCAGATAACGTTATTGGATTTACTATTAAATTGAGTACAGATGGAGGTTTTTTAACGTATGCTCAGCACATCTTCGTTCGTCTTTATATTGCACGCTGTTATTAATCTCGTAAGCTTCAAGGGAAGCAATAAAAGAAATGGAGTTTAATACTAGATGATGGTCATTCATCCGCACTCGATCCATCTTAGAAGAAAATGAAGCGCAGAGTGGAAAATTACTAAACTTATTTTCTGCGCGGAGGAGCAATAAATAATTGGTCACTAATCAAGTTAGTATCCCCCAATCCGCTTGTTTCTTCATCTAGAGTCTAGATTACAATTCCTTTTGATGCGATTAAAAGCGAACTGTTTTCGACGCTACTTTGATGACAAAGACATATGAAGCAGGCTTCGTTATAATGTTTGTCTGCAAATCGCGTGTAACGCATCACTTTGAAATAACTTACCCATGGTGGGACTTTGAATGTTCCATGCGCCACTAAATTTCTAATCTTAATTGCAGGGTAATTGCAATAGTTATAGTCATATCACCCCAAACATGTTAAGCTAATGCGTTAATGCGATATTCTCGAAGTTGCAGACAGGAAATGATACATGTAGTGTAAGCGGGGCACGATTTTGTACCTCAATTTTCGCAAAAATAACTGTCGAATGCATAGGCTTCTAAATAAATTGATAATCGGGGTTTATGCTGCGTTGCGAATTTCGTGATGACTGCCATGTGTTGTCGACTTTACTTTCTGATAAAAAGGTAAAGTTTCTTCAGACTGACCAATGAAAATAGAACGGAAAAAGTTTTCCTGTTTCTAACTGATAACATTTTTTTGAAATCGGCCCCATGTTATGTCGGTTATCGAATTGGGTCCCTGCAGTATTTTATTTCTGTAGTAGTATACACATATATA
>QKMV01004184.1:0-10479 GCA_003287335.1 Lednia tumana
ATGTTAGCAAAAGGTCCGGGGTTCAATTCCTCGAGTAAGCAGGTATTTTTGAAGTGATTTTAATATTCTTAAAATTTTGAAAGTACTTTATTTCGCTTTGTCTCCTTTTCTCATCTCTTCCATTTCGCATCAAAGTAAACTAGATTATTGGTACGCAAAAATGTTAAGCCATTTGGTGTAAAATTGAAATTGCGTAACTTTGGTCATTTTCTTTCATGTGGTATAATGGCATACTAGTTGGTCTTCCATCTAATCTCCTATTTCCTAGTATCGACGCTGAATATTGCATGCATTTACTCTATTTATTGGGAGAGCATACTTTTCCACCAGGGGCGATGGTGGCAGTTAACACAGGAAGGTATGGCTAGAGAGCTTATTTTGTGGGTGTAACGCAGTATGCTCTCTCACTGTATAGACTGTAGTGCAGTTAACACAGGAAGGTTTGGCTAGAGAGCCTATTTTGTGGGTGTAACGCAGTATGCTCTTTCACTGTATAGACTATGCATTAGTAAGGATACACTTTAAAGCTTACCCTTGGTGCCAAATATCTTCCCACCTGGAACCGACTACTGTAACGGTCTTCTTCGTGGTCTTATCAACTCTGAAATCGCCACTAACCAAATTCTCCTGTGATCGTTTCTTGTCTGCCATGTATTTGACTAACCCATCTCCTCTTCTGCTTTTTTTCTCCGATTTCGAAGGCCTCCCAACCTTCTTAGAACACGATTTGTGAGGGATATTAGTTTGCATACTATTGTCGTAACTATTCGCATTTATTGTGAAGGAATAAATAATACCGGAAAATGAGCAATTTTAAAATACAATATTAGTACATATTATACACGAACAGATTCAGCCGTTACGAACACGGGTACGAGAACGCAATGCATCACGACACTTCCGTTCATCGAGAGCAACTGGTTGGGCCGGCAGGTAAAGGCTTTCATGATATCGGGGGTTAAAACCAAAGGCAAATACCTCTGTTGTGTGGGAGGGTTGCTACGTCAATCATTTTCGTTGCCATAATATCAAACTCGACATGTTTCTCTTCCACGAAGCCACTTATTCAGTCGCGAACACATATTTTATTATACGCTATCATTCCGCAGCGTGATCTAGTAGTGCAGTGTGCGTGATTCGACCAAGAAGCAAAATTAATTTGAAAGAGATGACAAGGATAACAAATTTAAAGCCTCGTTACACGGCTATGTAATGATTTTCAGAGTATTAAAATCACTTCAAAAGTACCTGCTTACTCGAGGCCTCGAACCTCGGACCTTTTACTAACATGGTAACTGCTCTACCATTCTATAAACCCATTTGCTAACAGTTTTTTTGAAAACATTCGGTTAACTTACGTTTGCGAACATTCGGCCAACTCTGCTGTCGTGTCGGCCCCCTGTCGATCACCCTCACGCTGCGTTCTTTGCGCCTCTGGGGCACGCTGTTTTGACGTCGTCGTTAGGGCTCTTTTTGTTTTCTTCCGAGATCTGTAAGGCCCCCTCTTTAGCGATCTTTCTGGCCCCATTTTAATACTAGAGGTCGACCACCACACCTTTAAAGTGTCTACGACTTTTTAAATTCAATACGAATTTTATAAATAGCGCATACGATTCAAAAATCACACGGAATATGCGCACAGTCACCGTGAAATTTTGAAAAGATAGTCCCCAGAGCAGCTGTAAAGTTTCAATACGACTGGTATTGTTAGTTACGTGTCACGCTCTAGGGTTGGCAGCAGTTTTGATAAACAGACACAAAAAGCAACGAGTGTGGACCATGCAACTGAATCCACTTTCCTTGCGAGTCAACTTTGATTAGCATGGATAACTTATCTGCATTAATTTTCGATCACTTCTCTTCACTCGCAAACTATATGCACTCTCAGATTACGTAAATATCTCTGTCAGAGGGGCGAACATCTCTAGCTAGGCGTGCTCAAGACACACCGTAGAACAGCTGACAGTGCCAGTAAGCCTAAATATATGCCGCACGACTCGTTGTATTCAAAATTAGAGGCGCGAACGCGAAATTTCAAGCTAACGGTGACATTAACTGCATCCTGATGTCAAATACTGCTGTAACACCTTCGAATCTTACATTGCGATGTGCGGAATACATCAGAAAATGCAATTCACGCAGTCCTAGTTGACTGTTTTACTTTTATCGTGTTTGACACCACTTCGTTGACGTTGTTTTTACTTTCTAGAATTCGCGCCGCTCCTCTACAAGCTATGAGGGTTATAATTTTTTGGCAACTGCTGCTGAATGAGATACAGTTTAAAGAATTATTGCAGTCTTGTAACCATCAGGTTTCAATGACTTAACGGCAATGTTTGAAGCTTCTATAGCAAACGTGCCCTGGAAGCATGCTATAAATATTTGTTTCCACATTTGTGCCAGGATTTTAATTTCCACGCTCATCAGTACGTATTAAATACAAGTGTATGAATAGTTGATCCCAAAAATTAATGAGAAATTTCGCTGGAAAACGCAATGGACGACTAGTGATCAAGGAATTCCAGAGTCAATCAACGTTGTGGGACAATACTTGTCTTATGGCGTTAAAAATCCCCCAATGTTGATCGCCTCTGGAACGCTAGTGGTCCATTAGTATCGTGAATAATTTTATATCTCACTGGCTACGCTCCCTGTACCAATTCAGTAAGTTTTTCTAACATCATAGGTAAGCTTTTAAATAATTTTGACATGAGCTACAGCGAATTCTCATTCACATCGCCGGACCTACACTCCTTTTCGTGAAAAAAGTAATGAAGTGGAGTTACTTTTAAGTCACATAATTAGTAGTGACACCGGATATTTTCTCAGAAGTAACAAGCAAAAAAAAGATTTTCAAACAGATAGACAATGCAATGTTGCCATGATTTTCGTTTTAGCAAAATTTTACGACATATCCACGGTTACGTTCCAAAGAGAATCCGCGGTAACGGTGATAACTGTTGGTACGCACGTTTTATATAGCTAGTCCCAGAATTCCGTTCTGATACCTTTTGGTACCAAACCAGATATTATTACCAAAAAAATAATTATAAAATGGATGAATATGAATTAAGGGCACTCTTGGCTCCTACGATGCTCGTATCTATGCTAATCATAATTATTTCACGCAGACCTCGATGAATCTCTCCAAGCCAAAACTCAAAATTCAAAGCGGCTCCAAAAACTATCTCTACATTAACCATATCTAGGAACATTTTTTGTTGTTGGTGACATTTGTCAGGATTGAGCTGGGATTGAGTCTCAGCCGCCACCATAAGTTCAAAACAACCGGTGTAACATAACCTTACAACTTTGAAATAGTAATCAAGTAATACCTTTTTAATAAATTAATCAAAAGGAACGTAAAGGAAGGTGAAGTTAAACGTGACCAAACGATTAATACAAAATGGGCAAGCGTCAAGATACCAGCACAGAAGATGACAATACAGGAATTCTAGGTGAGGTTGCAGTTGTTAAAGGAAAAATATTCCCAATTATCACATTCTGTCAATTTTATGGGGAAAATGTTATTTTATTTCCGTAGGCACTAACACGCCGAGTGATCATGCCCCTCCAAAGAAACACAAAAAGCATAAACATAAAAAGCACAAGAAGAAAAGGATCCAGGTAGATGAAAGCGACGATACTCAAGATATTATAGTAGACGATGCCGCAGCATTAAAAATCAAGTTAAAACTAGCTAAAGACACTGCCAGTACATCAACATCTGGAGAAAAAATAAAAGACAGCCCTAAAGAACCATTGCCAAAACCTGGAGATAAAGTTGTATCCACTAGTTCATCGCCCAAAATTGCCAGTACAAGCTCAAAGAAGAAAAGAAACCGAGGGAAAGATAGTGGGACATCGAGCGAGGAAGAAAGATGGCTCGATGCTATCGAATCTGGAAAACTAGAGGAGGTGAGCTGTCCTTGGTGTGTTTTTATTTTACTTGAGCTTTCAGAGTGAATTCTATTTTCAAGCCCATCACTTGATTCTATGTTTTTTCTAGCTATCGATAGTAGATAGTTGTCAATCATCACAGAAACCCTGGTATAAATGGTCACAAATGGAACGATTGAAGGTTTTTGATTTACAACCATCTGTCGAAACTGAGTATAAAATCTAAGAATCTACCTGCACATTCAGTGAACTGCTACATTTCAGTGTACAACGGCAACTTGCAAAACGGCCATTTGCCTTTTAAAAGACTAGTAAGTTAGAGAGGTGTCTTCAAATACCAATTGCATTGTCTGTATTTAATTGCATTGACATTTGTTTTCAGACCATAAAAATGTATAATTTTTTGTTGTGTGTGCTGTTATGAAGCGGTAGTGCCGGTAATTTGCCCTAGTTTCGTATCCCGGTTCAACTGCACACTTTACCCGCTTTTCTGCCCCACCGTTATTCCAGAAGTGAGATTATATCAAAATTCTAACGTGTGGTGAAAAGGACTGCCGAACTCCAATCTTAAAGATGACCCTTTTCACTTAAAATTCACCCTGCAAAAAGGAGGCAAACGTCAAATACCAAAAAGGACACACTGGAAGAATAAAGACGAAGAGGAGGATTCCCTACTGTCGTGTCATGCTTTTCGTACGAAGCTACGTAAATTCTTAGAGTCCTTTTCGGCTCTGAAAAATTTTACTATTTATTCTCTAGAAGCTTGCTTTTTCACGCGTATGCTTGCAATTTTTTAAATTCCAAATGCCAATGAAGGAAGGAAGACACTGGAATGATAAAAAGGTTATCTACATTATAATTAAATGTGTTTGTCCAATGCAGGTTGACGATGAATTGAAAAAGATCAAGCCCAAAGACCCAAAGTTGATGACAGCAAGACAGCGAGCGATGTTTGAAAGGAAATCCGACAAAGAGCCCACATTTGGTGGCGAACAGCTAGTTGCTCTTCCATCAGGTAAATTTTTCAAGATACCAAAACAATTAAATAAATATAAGAAAGTTCTACAAGGAATTAAATTTTAAAGCCAAATACGCTGCTAGTTATAGTTTTAAGAATATTAAAAAAAACTTGCTTACTGAACTGAAATACTTGCTTACTCGAGGACTTAAACCCCGGACCTTTTTGCTTACCGGGCAAATGCTCTAACCGCTGAGCTAAGCAAGGAACAGCGTTTTGGAAGAGATTTTAATCTACATGAGTGGAAGATCTCAATTGAGAATATCATCCAAGTGGCTTTGATATGTTTCAAAGATCGCACCAGAACAAGCAATGCTGTACTGCATTACACTCTAACCAACTCGAATAGCGAATAGCGAATAGCGAATAGCTCCCAATAGCGTGGGATACGCTGAGGTGACAAGATGATGATGAGATGAGGAGATCTACCACTCTTATAGATTAAAATCACTTCCTACATGCCGTACCTTGCTTAGCTCGGTGGTTAGAGCATTTTCCTGGTAAGCAAAAGGTCCGGGGCTCAAGTCCTCGAGTAAGCAGGTATTTTTGAAGTGATTTTAATATTCTTAATTAAGCAAGTTCTATCTATTCTTTTCTACATATCTATATACATATACAAATACATATCTAGAAGACCTCAGCCTTGGTAGTAGGCAGTACTTTCCGGCCTTATTGGGAGCTGCACACATTTTGTGAGATTTTAGGAAAAGTAGTTTTCAAACCATTCCGACCAAACGCTGCGGTAGTTTCTCTACCAAAAGAGTTCGGCCATCCTTTACCAGCTCCCTTCACGCTCGTGACCCCTCCAGTCAAGCTGAATACAGCTTTGGAGTTTTTTCAGTCTCCCTCCCCCAAAAATAAAATGAATATAATTTACCTACTTTATTAACAAGTCAATTTTAAGGTGACGGTTGCTTTTTGAAATAAACTAGGGCTACTCTCCGAGAAAGGCTTGCCACACCTTCCCCAACATCCTTTACTCTCCTTTCCCTTCTGCTTCCTTTTCTCATTTGTCTTCTTCTTTCCCTTCTATTTCTATTGCTATTTGGTCCTCCAACTTCTTCCATTTCTTTTCATCCTTCCACCATGCATTCAACTCATCAACTTGTTTCTAATCTTCACTTCTCTTTTCCATATCTCTTTGTATTTGCATTATCCAGCATTCTATTCATCTTTCCACTCTTCTCTTTTCACATCCAACAGCTAATGCTTTTTTCTGTATCGTTCCTATCGTCCATTCTCTTGAATTTTTGAATACATACAAATGAGAAGCTAGAACTTGCTTAAAGTTTAAGTAAGTAGAAGAAAAGTTACTAAGCGTAAACACGACGATCTTACAGGGTACAAAGAAAAGGTGATGACAGCTGAAGCCCTTCAAAAAGCTGCCCTGAAATCACAGAAGAGAAAGCAACAGGCGGACGAGAAACGCGAGAAAGACAAGGTACTGTATCAATTTCTTTAGACTCATGTCAACTTCCTAATCATAGCGCTAGTTTAGATTTTTTTTTAATATTTAGCTTGGTAAAACTGCTAAGAACTGCACTAATAAATTCCCAACTTTTCACGAACTGTATCGTAAGCTCCATCCGGGGCAATTCAAACGTGTACCCTTATCCTGGAATTGCCGTGGGTGAAGCTAACGACACAGTTTGCAAAACGTTGGTAATTTATTAGCGCAGTTCTTATCAGTTTCACCCACTTAAATAATTTTTTTTGAAGATAAGGTACCTTTTTTAATTCAGGACAAACATCAATGTAATGAAAAGACGTGAAGATTGATTATGCGTGGGCAATGAGAACTCTATTTTTATGGTGACGTGCTGTATTGCTCGACGAGATTTTAGCCTAAAAACTGGGCTTAAAATATCCCTTGTTCAACGATTTGACGCCGATGTCACTGCGTTCGCGGCTAAAATCTCGTCACGTTGAGCACAATTCCGCCAAACAACGGTTCTGAAAGTGACAATGATTACAAATTTAAAGCCATTAACATGGCTAGTATTAATTTGAAAAATATTAAAATCACTTAAAAAATACCTGCCTACTCGAGGACTCAAACCCCGGACCCTGCTTAGTACCCTGCTTAGCTCAGTGGTAGAGCAGTTGCCATGTAAGCAAAAGGTCTGGGGTTCGAGTCCTCGAGTTGGCAGGTATTTTTGAAGTGATTGTAGGTTTCTTCATGTCTTTGCCCACATATTTATATTGTACTTACGTTTGAAGATATTTATGCTTTCTGTGCCGAAACTCGTGAGACGTAAATATGTTTACACGGTTTTCCACGGTTTTGCTCTGATTTAAGTAATTTTCTTTTCGACGTATCGATGGAGTTTGCTCCATTATCTTCAGGATTGACGTTAAAACTTCAATTAAATTAAAACTTCAGAAGTTTTAACGTCAATCCTGAAGATAATGGCGCGAACGCCATCGAAACGTCGAAAAGAAAATTACTTAAATCAGAGCAAAACCGTGGAAAACCGTGTTAATTTCAATAAATATGGCTCTGGAAGGCTACGTTTAACTGTAAATACGTTTGACGCCCGGTTTTGATTTTACAGAAAAAAACAATGGAGCGCCTGCTCCGCAAGCAGGACTCAAAGTCGGGGAAAACAAATAAGTCGCGAATGACGCGCAAGAACTTTCCCCGGGTTTCGTATCGAAGCGACTCGGATGGCATCACGATATCTATGCCGCCGGGAGTCGATTTCCCTCTCGCCGAAAGAACTTCGCTGTAAGCAACCATTTCGCTAACATGGATTTAAATTACAAGGATTACAATTCTAAGGACCGGTTTTTAAGTGGCCCGTTAAGAATCTGACGGTCCGTTAATTTGTTATTATCATGGCAACAGCCAATCAGGTGTCTTGATTCTCTTCCTAACAGACCATTAATATTTAACGAACCACTGAAAAACTGGCCGAGCCATTTTTACGGCTAGTTTTTAGGTGAAGAATATTAATATCATCAATTTCTTTAGACTCAAGTCTACTTCTTAATCTTAGCACTGGTTTTCAAAAAAAACTGTTAATTAACTGGGTATCACTGCTAAGAACTTCTAACAAACAAACTCCCAACGTTTTGGAAAAATGCTGTAAGATTTATCCCTGTAAGCTACATTTGCATTTTTACATTGTAAGTTACATTTGCGCAGAATGACAGCACAGTTCGCGAAACGTTGGGAATCGATTTGTGCAGTTCTTAGCAGTGTTACCCAGGAAATATCTTTTTTTTAAATAAATATTAATATCACTTGCCTGCCTGCTCAACGACTCTAGCCCCTGACCTGTGGGTCACATGATGGTTTACATGGCTAGTTTTTATGTGAAGAATATTAATATCACTTGCCTGCCTGCTCACACACTCGTTACTGGGACATCAAGTGTTCGAGTCCTCGAGCAGGCAGGCATTTTTGAAGTAATATTAATTCATTTACACTCGTGTCTTCTTCTTAATCTTTACGCTAGTTTTCAAAACACCTGTAAATAACTGGGCATCACTGACGAGAACTTCTAACAGACAAATTTCCAACGTCTCGCAAACTATACTGTAGGCTTCCTCAAGTTTTTAGTGAAATGCAGGGATTTCGATGTGTTACCTTCGTGGATTCAGATCAAGCATCATTTTAGGTTCCAATCAGATAATTTTTAAGTAGACCTTGCTAGATTTTTTTTTACGTTAAACTGTCACTACGCCCTGAGGAAGCCTACAGTATGACAAGGATTAAACTTTTAAAGCCAATGGACGACTAGTGATCAAGGAATTCCAGAGTCAATCAACGTTGGGGGACAATGCTTTTCTATGGCGTTAAAAATCCCCCAATGCTGATCGCCTCTGGAACGCTAGTGGTCCATTACACGGCTAGTTATAATTTTAAGAATATTAAAATCACTCCAAAAATACCTGCTTACTCGAGGATTTGAACCCCAGACCTTTTTGCTTACCGGGCAAATGCTCTAACCACTGAGCTAAGCAAGGTACGGTATTTCAGAAGAGATTTTAATCTATATATCTATATGTTCTGGTGCGATCTTTGAAACATGTCAAAGCCACTAAGATCAAATTCTCAATTGAGATCTACCACTCATGTAGATTAAAATATCTCCCGAAATACCGTACCTTGCTTAGCTCAGTGGTAGAGCATTTGCCCGGTAAGCAAAAAGGTCCGGGGTTCAAGTCCTCGAGTAAGCAGGTATTTTTGAAATGATTTTAATATTCTTAATGCCTACAGTATAGTTGGCAAAACGTTGGGAGTTTGTTTGCGAGAAGTTATTGGCAGTGATGTCCTGTTAATTAACAGTTTTTTTGAATATTCATATTCTTCATGGATGTAAATTGTCGAGTTGTTGCGTGGCAAATGGCAAATGAGTCGATTTGAATTGCAAGGAAAGGCGCTTATCTTTCTCAGGATCGTTTTGTTGATAACAGATTTGCCAAGAACAGTAGTTTGGATTGTAGTCAGTAGGTTTATAGCTTCAAGTAGATGGGTGAATTTATTTTTGACTTTTGAGTCGTCACATTTTGACTGAGAACCTTGATCATTGACACTGACGTAAGTCGAATATTGTGGGTCGGTGGATTTTGTACTGCCACAAAGTTTCAAGGGTTCAGGTTATTATTATTATTATTGTTATATTCTATTATATAGGGGCTGGATGTTCAGGTGCATATAACTGTAGCGTCACATTTGTATTTTTCAGAGCACCTCTCAAAGCTCCGGTGGTTTGCGGCATTAAAGGCTGTACAAAATTGAAGAAATACACATGCTCTTCAACTGGCGTTCCACTTTGCAGTCTCGAATGCTATAGAAAGATCAAGCCGACGGCTACAAGAAGGGCCTGCTGAGACGTTTCGTCTTCAGGACCGATCAGCTTATCTCCGTGGTGGTTGGTCGTCACCACAGCGACCCGTTAGCCTACCAGGGCTAATGTTTTTGGTAACCAGGACTCAAGAGTGAGAGCTATCAACTTAGCTGGACTTCGGTAGGCACCAAAAAAACGATAGGTCTAAATTCACATCACTTCACAAAAATCATTGTCCGAATTGTCATGTGTCATTCCTAGTTCTTAAAGCTTTGTGTTATAAATTATGAATTAAATCAGTATTTTAGCGTGCATTTTTTCCTGAAGTGTACCCTAAGACTGGATGGGTGCTGAGTGGAAAAACCCCCTGATTTAAGTTTGTTTTAATTACTAGAGCTGAACCGTAAGGGACAGAGACACCAAACTGAGAAATCGTGGAGAATTCAACTGGCTTTCTGGCAAAAAATGAATTACATTTTTTATCAAGTTACATATTTTTTAAATTAATACATGTGAATTGCCATACCATGTTTTTTTTCGATTTCAATGTGTTAATTTAGAAAGTGTAAGAAAACAAATTCTTACATTTTTTTTTTCTAAATTCTCCATGAGATCTCCAAGATTGGTCACTGCCTCATCTCGTAGGGTTTATCTATAGTAAATTTAAAAGAAACTTAAAATCATAAAATTTTTGAGACTCATATCTCCTGACTAATCTCCAGACTAGCCCCGATGAAGCTTTCAGAATAGTTAGCGAAACGTTGG
>QKMV01004185.1:0-10479 GCA_003287335.1 Lednia tumana
ATGATAGATACGTTGGCAGTTTATTTGTTAGAAATTTTCAGCAAACCCAGAATTGTTAACAGTTTTCTTAAAAACTATAGTGCTGAAATTAGTCAGGAGACATGAGTTTTAAAAATTTAATAGCATTATTATTTATTTCCATGTAAGCAATAAAAATAATGTTTGGTATCACTTAAAATTGGAATGACCATAACTTTATTAGTTTGCAAATTGCGATACACCAAGAAGTTGATGATATGCGATCAATGTAATAACTAGGGCTTCGCCGTAACTCCTTACATAAACGCGTTGCAGGATGCGCGTAGTCTTTCTTTCAAGCTTCAAACGATAAACATCCATGACAGAAATAAATTACTAACCAAATGATTGCCTCTGTTAATGTTAAGTGTCCATTTTGCCAGTCACCTACTGTCACCTCATTACAATTATTATTATTATTATAGCATATTTTAATCTCACCCTTGATTCGACATGAAAATATTCTGAAAAACGAAAAAAGAGCAACAAAATTCAAAAGTGGTACTGAACCGCACGCGCTCATATTTCTACCAGTTCTAAATTCTCATCGTTCAAAAATAACCCAAAGTTTCGTTTGCCCAAAGCCGTTTGGCCTCCAGTCAGTAAACAAATTGTGTGAAAACAGACGGTTGGAATAGTAAAAATGTACAAAAATGCCATTTCTGTGTAAAATATGGTATCGATTGCACTGGAGAAAGGGAGGGGTTTAAGTTAAGAGATTTCGAAGGTATTCCAGAAATTTCATCAAAATCGGACCAACCGTTTGGGCTTCAGAGCGCAAACCACACGCAAAAAAATGCGATTGTTTTTCTACGGCTAGTCGAATTGAAGCCGTCGCTTCGCTCATCCAATAAGTTGTGTTCGTTATTTATACCCTCTAATGAAGCAGATTAACGAGTTGTCGAATTCTGACCCCGGTTGTTTGTGAGTACTAGTTATCAAAAATCAAATGTAAATGTAATCAAATGTTATCTATGTTTTCAACCGTCAAACTGGGTAAAAATGGGCCCTGTTTGAAGAGATTTCTGGTAAAATTCGGTAATTTAACTAAATGCATGACGGAAGTTGAACATTCGGACTCATTTATTTCCAGTGCAGAAAAGCATGAATCTCCGCAGTTCGGGGCCCCAGCTGGGGAATCAACAATATTATGAATTTTCGGCTTAGCTAGATATGGTATTCGTTTCTGAGAAAAATTTGCATTGCGAATTACATTCCGAGGGTCAAAGTTTGAGAAAGTAAATTTATAAAAATGCATTTTTCCCAAAAATAAAAAATTTCATGTCACAAAAAAATGATTTTCTTAATTTTTCTTTCACGGTGTTTGCCCACAGCAACCAACAACAAAAACAACCAGAACACCTGAAGATGGCAACGCTATCATGGCCGAAACGTTGTGACAATTTTAATAATATGGCAAACACCGTGAAAGAATAATTACAATACCACGGCTCTGAAAGCCTAAGAAATTCCAGTGATTTTCTTATCCCAGCACAAGCAATGTGAAGCTGAAATTACAACGGGGAGTCCAGAATGACGAAGCCCACATTACAAGCCGACAACCAAATGACCTAGTGAAGCCAAAATTTCGTGCTAATACCGAAACGTGGTCCGGTTCATCGGATGTTAAAGGACAGCTACCTCAATAAGAATGTACGTTTTGCTCATCATGACAGCTGAGACTAAACCAGAGCTAAGCCCAAAAGACAAAGCCCAAATGTTGAGGCAAAGCCCATCGGGTGGAAGCATGTTGAGAGGAAAGGCCAAATGTAAGCCAACCCAAATAAGGCAAAGCCCAGCTTTTCCTGCAAAGCCCAAACATGGTTCGCCTTCGAAGGCCGGTCTAAAACCTTCATGAGCACGCCAAAAATGTTGTGGCGAAACCAAAATTCCGTGGTGGAGCCACAATTTCGTGGCGAATCCGAAATGTTGTTCCACCCATCGGGCCGGTGCCAGGCTAGCCTATGTGTTATAGCTCACTGTAGGTATAACAATGTGCAAGAGCCTTTTGTTTCAAAGAGTTAATTTTCAATGTCAGAAATGGTCCTTCGTAGGAACACCTTTCTCGACTCGGACGATATTATAAATTATGCATCTTACCTACACCTTTTATTGATTGCTCCTTGAAACCTTTTCAATCTTTGCTATTTGGATTATGTTATTTTATCATGATATAGGCAGAATGGATGCTTAAGCGAATGATCGTTTCGTTTCTCTAAGCGTTTTTGGGAAAGTTTATCCTCGGGCAAATGTGGCATTTTTTGTTGCATAGCGAATATTATCCATCACGTTTGTTATGACCTAATTAGAAGTCTAGAAAAATAATTCCCGTTTGCTGATGAATAAAGTTGATTTACAGATGGTGGCAAGTAATTGAATAGTGATGATCGTATTGCAGTATTAGAGAAGTCACATAATTTTCTTCAGACGCGAAAATGGATTATAATACGGAAGCATCAGTCCAACCTGCCTTTTTGTTCTTACAAAAGTTTCTCCCAAGTAACTGTAGATATTATCATTCCGTAATCAGTAGCATTATATTAATAATAATAGTGTATAATATGTAGGTGCAGGCAGGCAGGCAGCTAGCGACAGTACATACATACTCCATGAAGAGCAAATGCATGAATAAGTTACAACTTTCAACGTATTTAATACTTTTAAGTTAAACACTCTGAAATTGAATATGTTGCTCCGTCCTTATATATATAAATATACTGGACGGAGCAACATATTCCATTTCATATACCACCATATACCAACTTCCGAGTCATACTCCGGCTTCAAAGGGACATATTATACAGATGAACTTCCGGGGAATGAAAATTACATCGATTACATTAATTGTGCCATAGGTACTAGGAATGCATCAAATTTTAATTGAAGGAAACAAGCGTATAATCAAAATAATTTTATTGCGTCTAAAATGAGATAGTATACATTGATTTTGATGCAATCACCGAAAGTGGAGTCACCATATGCCTTCCTCTAATAATATCAACAAGATATGTGTAAATATACATTACTTTGCAGGCTGAACACGTAGCATTTCAAGAGGTTTTTTTTTACAGATATTAATTCAAACAAACTTATTTTTCGAGTAAATTGTCTACATATACTTTGGGCGCTTGAAATTTGATCCAGATCTGTGATAATACCTAAATGGACGTTTCCCTTTATTTTCACCTTCAGACAAACACTTAAGATGTAATACAAATATTTTTGAACCGTCATTCAAGTTTTAGATAAGGTTCTTTTGAGAGGTTTCCGGAGTATTTTAGCGCTCTGTTAGTTTTTATTTGAAGATCAGTCAAATTGCTTGATTGATTAGCTACGATTTATTGTTTTGAACTCATTTTTATGTTAGCTATTCAAGGCAGGAATTTTCACTTTTTTGGAAAGCACTGTCGATCTGGGAAGAAATCCATTTAAACTTTAAAGCCCGCTTCAGTACAGCGCTATATATGAAACGAGCAGCACAACTCGCTCAGCTGTTGAGAATGAGACTTGAGAAACCATTTCGAAGGCTGGTAGTCTGGGATCTGGTCCCGCTCGACCTTTTCATTTGTGTGGCCACTTTTTCAGGACATACGATGTTATCATTAGTATTGTGCTGATACAATAAATTGTCCTAACCCAATTTAGAAGTATGTAACTCGCCAATCCCTTCAATAACCATAGAATTCGTGATTTCAACTAAGTGTTTGACTTTTGAATTTGAGGTTAGAGTTCGCCGTAGTAATATATTACTTGCAGCTTGCGAATTATGACAGTGTTAAAGATATATTTTGATGTTAGTTATTACGATAGTTACTGGGTTAAATCGTGTTAATTCCCTGGGAAGTCGAGTGCACAGACCGTTGGCCTAAAGATACCTGTAGCTGAAAAGCTATGCTGCCTCGGTCTCCCTCATTAGGTGTTCTCAAATTCCTACATCAATATGCAGCCAAACCATCTCACAAAATATCTTGCTGTGTTCAGCTTTACATTGTCCATGAAGGTATGCACATGAATATTCTATTAACCTTAAGATTTTAGTAAGCGTTTCATTATACTGGACTACTACACAATTTTGATGAGCCGCATGTTACGCTTCGGGCAAGCAATTCACAATTTTCAAATGGTTTGAGTCTAGAGTTAAAAGTTAAAAGCTTTTGTAAATGGCAGACACCAGTGGGATGTTGTCGTTAGCCCGTTTTAGTGTTAAGGCGTAAGAAATGAAATAATTTCACTGCACAATAAACCAACGAATCCATGTGACGGACTGAAGAAGAAAACAACTATGACAGTCGGCCATTGTTGTAAGAGAGCTGTCATGAGGGTCACTGTGATTTTGTCACAGCTATTACCTTAAACACTAATCTTAACCCATATGAAGATTGTGAATCGGCCTCTAGTGCTTGGTGCTGCATACTCAAAAAATACTTGGGGCTCAGATCATGTTAGCGCTTGGAGCTTTGGAAATCTTTTAAATGGATTTCTGTCAAACCATAAGAAATTGCTACCCATCGGCGCCTGTCTAGGTAGTGCATATATACACCTAGATATGTAGGTTTTTTAAAATTGCCATATAAAGCATGCCTTTTTTGTTTAGGGTCTCTCAAAGATGCGGCTTATGGAAATGTATGCCGAGCCAGGAACGTGCACCAATTATCGCCTACCGGATTTACAACATTTACCCGATTTGTTCATACTCGTACTCAAGATACAAATCCACCATCTGACAACAAAAATGATACAAAAGACAAGAAATCTGATGCGCCAGATAATGAACTGTTCACTCAAACTGATGCAGGGCCCGTTTCGACCAAAGCTCAAGTGAAAGAAGTGCTAAATGATATTTCACGTGCTCTTCGATCGGCAACAACTGATGGACCAAAGACTGTAATAAATAAATCAGAAGATCCTGCCTTCAAAGGTAAATTCAATGCCTACACACAATTTTTGTTAAGATATTAAAGTATTTGAAGCAATGCATGTCTAGGTGTTGTAAGTTCTTAAAATCATAGCTTATGACTCTTCGGTTTAAAATAATTGAAGAGATTGTGGTACCGAATTTCAATTGGGCTGTCAAGTCCAGTCTGTAACTTCAGCCTTAGTGGTACCGACTGAATAACCTGTTGTCAATTGGTTCATTGAGGAATTGGTGATGCTCAATTGATGTGTCATGCAGCCTGAAGACACTAATTGGAAACATTGGTACCTTCTTATGTGGGTTGGGTTAAAAATTTTAATTTGGAAAATCTATTTAAACTTTTTTTTTGCTGCTTTGAAGAGTTTAATCGCAATATTTGCTCTTTGGAAAATAAAGAAGAAAAAAATGGGGAAGGATAGAGTTTATGCCATGCTTACACCATCCAACTTTTCATCCAATTTATTTGACGCAAAATTTCGTTCGATTAATGGCAGACTCTCTTTCCAGAGCCGATGAGTCTTGCTGGATAATAAATCCCATAAGAAATGCATTAAATACCTACAAGGTAACCATCTCTGGATCCTATTTCTGTAGTCGTCAATTGTAGCCAAGTTGCAACAGCTGTAACCATATTGTTGGTCCGTAACTAGACTGAAATTGAGTCAAATAAATATGCTGAAAAATTGGACCGGCCATCTATTCAGTAGGAAAAAAATATGTTGGAATGGCCAAATAGGGAATTTAGCCAAGAAAGGAAAATGGTCTGGGTAAATTTTGTAAGAAATTTTTGCAAGAGGGACTTGATTATTGTTGAGAACTTGGCTTCACTAGATTCCCAGCTTTAGGGTGTTTGTAACTTCGCACACTCGTAACAAATAGAAGGCCCAAAAAGCAGTTTTGGTCTTATGCTATGTTCATTGCAGTGCGAGTAGGATATTAGCTGCTCTTGTCCCATTGTCAAAACAAAGATAGGAATTTCAAACCAAGTATTGGTCAGTAAACAACTAAAATCGTATCACAAAAACAAACAGTAATAATAATAATATTTATTGGAGAACCTCTTCAACAACCAGATTTTGTTGTCTGGATGACCATATATTTTTAATTGTGTTTCTTTGCCAAAAAACGAGTGAACTAGAAGTAAAACAAGAAATGTATTAAAATGTGCAAGTATTTCAAATTTTATCACAAAACCATAATTCGAAAACTAATCACGACATCAAATCGCTCTTCAATTGGGTCACCAAATATGTTTATTATTACTTTATTGGTGAAAATCTACTGTAATAATTTATATCAATCGGTATACACAGGTAATGGTTTATAATTCCAAATAATCAAACAAGAATGACCTAACTTCAATCCCCTTGCTTAACAAGAGAATTAGAGCGTTTACTTAACTTAAAATCCGGCGTTTTCGCCTAAAATCAGTAAAAATCGACTGTCTGAGCCGTGCCGTTGCTTTTCGATATAAGCTGACAACGCCGGATCAAAAGATATGTAATTGCCCCGCGCTATTACTCAGTCCAATCTTACAAAGTAGACTAAATGCTGATGGCTGAAAGTCAGTGGATTTGAGGAATAAATGTATTATTTTCCAAAAATTTAAGAGTTCCCTAAAATATGGTATCTATAGTTACATGCAAATGCTCCTTGAAATTCCTTTATAAGAGGTGGGTGTAGCTTGAGAACATAATTTTGATGAGACTGCAGTTACCTTTTTTAATTCAAAGGCCCCGTTGACGCTTTCAATGAGTAATCAACGTCTCTCAGATTCAAGTTTATAGCCAGTGCTTGCTTTAAGCCTTTGAAAGAAATGTTGCGATGCGAATACGATGTGATACGATTTACTCCGCAAGACAAATAACGTTCAATTCCCAGTGGAAGTCTCTTTACCATATTAATTAGATAAGTAATTTCCTGCCCGTCTGGTATCAGTCGAATACTCAACCCATAGCATAAAAACCGTGCTCCATGGCTAGCCATGCCGACAAGCGGCAAGCGACACTCTGGGCTACAGAATTGAGCACCCCGCACGTTTCAAAAAATTTGAACAAAAAAAATATTATGGAGCGTACTACTTTTCCGATCAATCTGAAAAAAGCATAGTACCCAGTTCTTGTGAACACCTATTGTGTGGGAAATAATCAAGACGTTTGAACCACAGGTTCTTCAAATAATCTGGTTTAAATTATTTTCTTCATACATATTCACACAGTTCTAACATAAATTTGAAAGAATCCTGTACACCATCAACTTGAAATTGGTTCCATCTGATAGAGCATAAAATAATCTGGGTGGTGCGCTTTTTGGTAAACCCAGCTTCTATGAGTACAATATAAATAATGTTTTCCGCAAAATTTATCCCTGAACTAGTCCAGGAACTGGTCCACTAAAGTTAACCAGGAAGCGATGGATGGAAGGAAAGGCAATCGCTTTCCTTTATTATTATTACCATTTTCTTTTGATGCATGGCAGTTAAAGTTTAAACGCAATTCCTCAACGTTTAACCGAGGAAATTCGTTTACAAATCTCAGCCGTAGTACTTACCTAAACCATTTTCTTTGGGATTGTAAATGTTTTATAAAATGTGACACACCTATCCTCCTTTTGTTTGATGTAAATATTACTAATCGGCCTATTATACATACTACCACCTATGGATACATACTTCAACTGATGGCCTGTTGTTTCAATCCTTTTTTCAGCTCCACCTACCCCTGCTGTGAAGAAATCACTGCGAGTAGACTTGTCTGTACAGTCACTAGAAAGAAATTTCATCACTCCTGTACGTGCAATGGCAGATTTTCTTCTGAAGCCCAGTGATCTTGAAGGTTTGAGGAAAACCAAACGCCGAAGCCCTTACGAGAATGAGCCACCCATCACCGTGTATTGGAGACGAGATGTTGAAGCCAAGTAAGCCTAAAATGAATCATAGTCTTGGTCAAAAACGTCATTGTTTTTTCGTAGCTAGATTCAATATTAATGTCCCTATTAACCTATTGAGGTATTGTAATTCGTATCTATTTTAATGCCATGTGCATGGGTCTTGTGTTTAATGTGTACGTAGTAGGTTCTGAGTATTGTCGCGTGATATCAAATTTGGTTGTGGCACTTTTTCTGCCTACTGCCTAAATACGAAATGTGTTCATTTATTTTGATACGCTTCTTTTACTTAGAGCGTTGGAAGTCTGGGGCACAAGAGAGAATCTTTTCAAGGAACTTCTGTTTCGAGATGCTGAGCGAAGACGCTATCAACAGAGTAAGATAATTTTTCTTTTTACTGAAGATTAGAAGCCTTGTTCCAAGTCATTACTTTTGCAGTAATTTCTATGATAATTGATTATTTCCTCATTTTGAAATGTCAGGAAGTCACACTTTGCTACTTTCTTTGTATAGTTGGCCAGGATGAAACAAAGAGTAGGAGGATATTGGGTAAGAAAAGGTCATTAGTGGTGTTGATTGATGCAACTTATTCAAGTAGATGGTAGACACACACTTACTTGTATCATATGCGCTCTTGTAAAAACTTTTCACATTAATAGCACATGACCACCTCCTGAAGAACTTTGTTGTTAATATGCTATGATTTTTTTCAGATATATTTTCGGTGAAGCGCAGAAGTAAAGAATCACGTCGAGGTAACAATTTGCTGGAGGCCACGGTGACTATAGAGCGAGGTGGTAATCCAGAGTCAGGGCTGTTGGGGTCATCCGGTCGGGTGGTTCTCACAGCGATAGTCATGTAAGTAAGCCAATCTTTGGGCTCTTTGGGTGTGCAAAACATCCCTTATTGTAATTGTAATGCATTCCTTACACAGCTGCTTCAGAAAATAGAATAACCTATGAATGTGTTTTTGTTTACAGAAATATGAGCAATTTCGCATTCAAACTATTTGCCTGGCTGTACACAGGCAGTCACTCGATGTTTAGTGAGTGCATTCATTCGTTGGCTGATACGATAAATCAGTGTATTCTTGCTTATGGCATTCATAAGTCCATCCAACAAGCAGACAGTGAACATCCGTATGGCTACAGCAATATGAAATATGTGGCCAGTTTGATTTCTGGAGTTGGTATATTCTGTGTCGGTACAGGGTTGTCCATCTATCACGGCGTCACTGGTCTCCTCCATCCAGTTCCTCTCGAGTCTTTCTACTGGGTAAGATTATATAGACCAATACAGAATACATCTATACTTTTTTTTAAATTTTCAATGTTTTCTGTTTAATATTTGAATGTATGCAGTTTTTTCTCTTTAAAAGACGAGTGTTAAGTGAATTATGACTGCTTTTAATTTGGAACTTATTTGGAAACGGCCGGCTTCTGTCCGCACAGAAAAATTGCGTCCTCCGTGGTTGCTAGAGACAGGCTATTGCCGCTTGTGCCTTATCAAGAAGGTCTCCAATTGGCCAGAATCAGATAAGCGTCAGAAAGGCATAGTACCGGATCTTGACGCTATTGGTTGTTTTCGGCGCACACTGAAATGTTCAAATATATTCTCACTTTTTAAAATCATATTACTGCTCAAAAACAATTCATGCAAAAGCAAAACATTTTCGTGATCCAGAAACAATTCTCTGATTGTGTTCAGAGATCTCTTCTGAGTACCCAAAAACTGCCGGTGAGAATCAGTTCCCGGAATTAAGCATCATATTGGTTTTTCTAATTAGCCCAATTAGACCCTTTTGAGGCCCTTAACTTCTTTCGAAATGAAGAAAGAAAGCCAATTTCAACGACGATTACTCTTAAAATGAACATTTCCAATACATTCAAAGAACTTTCCTCATCCAAATTGGTTAAAACAAAAGTAATGATTTTTACTTCTATGAATTAGGGATTATGGAGTCAAAAGACCTTCTCATCTAGAATGTTAGGAAACTTAGAAGGATTGTAACCCCAACAAAACTAAAGACCGCGGATATTTTTAATTGCCACTGGGTCAAATGAGTCTCGAGATATAGAAGGCTTAAGGGTGGAAAATTTTCAAAATTTGAGTGCCCCCCAGAATAGCTTCAGCCCTAACAAAGTTACAGCTCTGAAAAGAAAACCGAGTCCAAGCTGTGAATAAATCTATTTACGGAAGATATTTAGGGTACAAATTTATTAGTGTGTTTGTTCATACTGTGCAACCCAAATGACTGGTCCGATTTCAAGAATATTTTCAGAGTACATTCAAAATCTCTCTACTTAAATACCCTACTTTTTCCAGCCCAATGATAGAGTATTTTTTCTCAGAAATTGCATTTTTGTCAATTTTGCTATTCTAATCATTTATTTTCACTATTTGCTTAGTCTGGAGACTAAAAGGCTGCTTATAGTTCAATAAAACTTTCAGATTATCTTTGAACAGTAAAAATCGAGGGCTGATATAAATTTGAGCGTGTGTTGTTCAGTAGTTTTCTTTTACATTGGATTGTTATTGGATTATTTCAGTTTTAATTAATCCTTTTCAATATGAGGAAACTTTCAGAATAAGTTTCAAATGCTTAATTCAAAAGGTATGATAAATATAAGTGCCATAAAATGGGTGAGATATATATATAT
>QKMV01004186.1:0-10478 GCA_003287335.1 Lednia tumana
TACTGAAATGTTGAATAGTTTAGTCAGTATAATTTTTTTAATAAATATCTGTAATTTCACTAAAAATACCCAGCACATGGGGAACAACCAGGCAAGAAATACTCAGCAGTGAATGGGTTAAGTCATCTGTGTGATTTGGGTCAGTTTTTCACTGGCCCGATAAATCTTACCGATCCCTTAGGACAAGCATGAAGACATCTGATTGGCTATTGCCATGGTAATAACAAGTCAACGGACTGTCAGGTTTTTAACAGGCCACTGAAAAACCGGCCCTTAGTAGGTCGTCCACAAAGTCGTGATTACAGCGCCAGAATTACGATGTAAAAATGGGACTTTAGATTTCTGGTCCTGACTTGTATGTGGGTTCTCATTCTGGTCTAAAACCACTAGCCAGAAGGTGAAAATCCCCTGACACTGATCTCGGTCTTAAAATATATCGTGCCCATTGCCAGGTCCCACCCTCGGCTCCTGGCCCTGCTTGCAGGTTCTGCCTTAAAATATAATCCAAGATTCTACGTGGTTCTACTGATTTAAGTACCCACCTCGTTTGTTTTTCCTTCCTCGTCGCATTTAATACCCTGTTTAATGATGAGATATGCTTCATCATGTTTTTTCTTGAAGTCCTTGAAAACCTGTGGCCAATTTTGATCAGTCGGACTAGCCATCGCAGCCAAAGATACTACTCTACTAACCGATATCACTTATCGCTATTCTCTAAACAACTCGTATTTCATGTTGCAACACTTATTTCGAACTCGGCAATGAGCATTCGCAACATTTACTCAACATTTGCATATCACCACGCACATTTGATGGATTCAACAACAGCTGACCGTTGACATCTTGACACTGACAGCGTGAGAACTGTCAGCGAGGGGGTGTTTGCTGATGTATCATAATCTATTGCGGAAGTAAACTTGACAATCGTATCTGAGAGTTAAGCTATCGTATTTTAAACCGCACTTCGAGCTTTTCGGCTTTTTATTCGAGTCCTACTGAACGCGCTTAAGCTTTAAAAGTAGCTGATCACAAAGGTTGTTACGGTGTTAACCTCAAATCAGCACACATTCGTAAGAAGTATTGCTCGTTTAATGGTCTAGTTCGTCCGGGCATTGGTCCAGAATTAACCTACTGACTAAACAAAAATAATTTGACATTGTTAATGCGGCTAATGGCATGCAACAATGTTGTGCCAATCGCACGAGATTATGGCCCAGCAGCTAGCTGCGCCTCGTTGGAAAGAATGGATCCCACTTATCACTCAACAAGTTAGATTTTTTATGTACATTGCAATTACAGCTCTAAGACCAATGGGGAAGCATTTTCTGCTAACACTTTTCTCTCTTTAGCTTCGTCTTCGGAATCTTATCCAGGTTATTGCATTCAACGTGACTCCAGATTGCAATATTGAGACTGCAGGTAGCAGTTCTCAAGATTCTGGCAGGAGTTTGAGATTAGTTAAACCAAGACATGGCCTAGAAAAATTTCCATTTTACTATACCCTTCACTTGACCACAATGTCAGCTCCTTTTTACACTAGCGAGAAACTGGAGAATGACAACCCTAAATGGAGTGAAATTGAACTGGCTAACATCTTTACACAAGTGAATGCAGCTGTCAATGGTAAACTGGTGTACCTAACATATCTATCTATGGGCAAAATGTCTCTTGTTTCCATTAAAAATCCTTAAATAAATATGATGCATTTTCATTTTCAAGGAATTGTAGTTCGATTATGGAAGCATCAAGAAAGGGGACAGGATCATGTGATCACCGTTTGGGGTGTTTACTTCAATGGTTTAGTTTATCTAGGACCAAAGCTCATCTCCGATCCATCTAAGCTGCACTTAAACTCGATAGTATTCCAAATGCATGGTGGCTACTTCACTGCAGAACAGGCTCTGAAAGAGCTGCCTAGTAAGACCCGTAATACTTGTGTGCTTCTCAACAAAGGTGATGTTAAACCAGGATATCCAATCAACTCCTTGCTGAGGTAAGTGGTAGTTAATAGACCTAGATTATTATGTTATATTTTCTAGTAACTAGTAATTAATTTACTTTTTATCAGTTAGCTCTATCAGCTTATCAGCTACTTACTGAAGCTTGGATTTTTCATTAACTGAACGATTTTACAGGCTCCAGACTATACAGCATTCAATGAAGAAGAATATCTCGGCTGCTCAAGCCATGCGCGAAAAGATCACTATAGGAGGTTTCACGCCAGAGTCATACGAGAGCTCTGTTCTGAGACGGCTTTTGAACGAAAGCCGCCCCAAGGCACCAAAGAGACAAGAGTTGATGAAGTCGAGGGAAGCCGTGGAGATGGCAAGGTTCCGAGTGGACTTGCTTCTCAAGGAGAAAGCAAGAAAACTAGACATTCTACAGCAGCGACAGAAGTTTAGAACGTCCCTCTGTGAGGAGAATGCTGATAGAGGTGGTAAAAGATGATTTATTGCAATTTAAAATTTCTACCTACTACCTATTACCTTGATAGCTTTGTATATTAGAGTGTTGCTGTGGAATGTGACTTATAATTTTAAATAGCGAGTAGGTGCCTGTCCACTTTTTTCGATCGTGGCTTTTAGTTTAAACCTTTTATGGTAAGAGGACTTCATCCAATGACCATTTACGTTTTTGAAAATAAAAATATATTATTTCCTAGGCATGGAGCTTTTCGGCAAGTATCAGAACTTACACAAAGATATGGAACGACTAAAAGAATGGAAGAAGAACTACATTGAAACGCGCGAAGGGTTTCTTCACACCAGTGCACAATTAATGTACCGAAGAAAGCAACTGATGTCAGAGCTCAACCAAATATATCCAATTGTTCAGGTATTAGATAATATAACAAAAATGTTCAAAGCATTGGGAATGACACAGATCACCTAAAAACATGACACAGATTACCTAAAAACACCAATTTTAAATGTGCCTTGCCTACTTACAATATATCTATCCCATTGCTAAATTTTACAATTGACACATTGAATGATGTTACCGGGTCCGAGAGTACAGTAAAATCGATCCTTTAATCGGGAGGTTCTGGGTTTGATCCTGTTGACCGCTATGCTGGTTGCAGTTTTCTTTGAGTGGGACTGTAAGGTACTTGAACCATTCCAGACAAATACTGAGATCGTCTTTCTTGGCAGGGGTAGAACCTTCACCTTACTAACTTCCATTCCCAAACCCTCTTGACAGCTAGTAATCCTCAATAGGAAGGTACCTATCAAAGAAAAAATACTTGATACATTTCCTTTGATGTGCAGACTTCGGAGAGCAAGTTCTCGATCTGCGGAGTGTACCTGCCCAACTCTGATGTGTTCAGTGTCAGCGGCAGCGATGAGGTGACGATGTCGGTTGCTCTCGGACTAGTTGCGCATCTCGTGCAGATGGTCTCCGTCTTCCTGCAAGTCCCTCTGCGATATCCTGTTGTGCATTTCAGTTCAAGAAGCCGGATCATTGATCACGTTGCCAAGATTCCTGACAAAGATAGAGAGTGAGTGTTTGATGCCCATGACTCTCAACTTTTTTATTATTTTAGGAGCAAGCCAAGATATTTAATTTTGTTGGAAATTGTGTGCAGATTTCCATTGTACACGCGGGGAGCTGATCGACTGAAATTTAACTATGGAGTCTACTTATTGAACAAGAACATTGCTCAGTTGCGGTGGTATTGTGGCATCGCAACTCCTAACCTGCCAGCAACATTGCCGAACATTCTTGCGTTGTTGGTCCATAGAGCAGGAGCTAACGGGTAATTAGCTCTACTGTTGAATGTTTCGAATGGATACTGGGTATCTGCCATTTTATGGTATCAACACAATCTTTATCAAGAATCCAGTAGTAATCCAAGTATTTGCATTTTCGTTCTAGGTTAGAGCTGTCACTTCGTTCTACGTCTGGGTCATCTCTCGACTTGCGTAGCTCTTCTCAAACGGTCAGTCCAGTCGGGAGCTTTCAGCAGGGAATAATCCGACGTCATCTGCCCCCTGGATTCAGTCGGCACTTTGAAAAAGGCCACCGCATGTCCAAATCTATGGGCAGCTCCGAATTGAAGTGCCCTGCTAAACAAAAGGATTCCGAAGCACTTTCCACCCATCGTTTAGCCATAGTTGACATTACCGACATAGGAAACAGTGGTTCGGTGGTGAACAAGTTGAGTTACTCTCTGGACAAGGGGCTGGACGAATATGAAGGCATTGTGAAAGCAGAAGTGGCGGCGCAGCCCGATGTGCAGCCGAGGCTTACGGGAAGTGTAGGACTGAAGGGTTCGACGCCGATCCTCTCAGCAGACGTGCACAACAAACTGGTGCCGCTGGACGTGAGAGAGCGACCGCGAGATGGCGCGCAGGCCAAGTTCTTGCAGAGCTGGCAAGCGGGTGGTGGTCTCGGTCAGGTTTACTCGGACGACGATGCCGATACAATTCAGAGGCAGGCTAAGGTTTACCCTGGTGATCAGTGCAGCAAGCTAACTAATGTGATTCCCCATTCAGAAAGTAGCGTTGTTAGCAGTAGGCAAAACGAACACGATCCCCTTGAAATAGGACAGTTTGAATTTGATGGGAATGATGTTGTTGACAACTTGGTAGAGAGTAATGCTGATGCAAAAAAATGTGATATTGATAAAGCGACTTCGGCTCCACCTCCAGTTCCATATAACATACGTCAATTTGAATCAATGCCAAACATATTTGAGGAATGCACCATTGCTGATGAAACTAGTGATAAACCTCGTAACGCTTTGTTGCCTGAGGAAAGTGGCACTATTACGACTGAAACTTTACACCCAATTGAAATAGCCGGCCAAGATTTAACTGATGAGAATTTTAGTATAAATGGCACTGCGGCTAATGAACCACATCCAAATTTGCAGTTACACATGTCTAGCCAAGAAGTCAAGCCGACCAATGCACTGAAAGCACTTGAATCGGTCAGTCAGTCAATTCTAGATGGCATGAGCGAAATGCTGATTGAAGATAATCTTTTTGCTAGTGTTGCTAGTAGAACAGAGGCTCTCGCCAATCGTAAGACGAGTTTTAATCGCGTCAGATCTCGACACAGCGCAAGCTCCCTGGAAGATGGACACTCATGATAAAGACTTTCTCCTACTTAGAATAATGTTGTTAAATGATCGACCTAGCTATACAGCAAAGCCTACGACTGAAAGATATATACTGTATAAGATACCAAGTGTGGTGTTCCAACTATTTGATGGGAATAATAAATATTAGCAAGGAAATAGGAATAAATCTGTCTTACAGAGATGTTTTACGTACTTGCTTACACATTGCAATGAAGAGCATGCAGATGCTCCCAAATGAAAATGTGCCATTAAGTTAGAACAGCAACTTCATGCCATGTTGCGGTGTGGTCAACACTAGGCAAAATGTACCAATATTTTCACGATCTTATAAAGAGAGCTCGAATTGTTTTGCTCGATACCTAAGGCCGATACACACTACAACTTGACTTTGTGCTTCCTACTGAAGTATGAACGATGATGATGACCAAACAGTACACCTTCTCAGCATCTACTTCATTGAAATCTATATAGAATTTTTTTAAATATAAACAAACTACATAGAAAGGCCAAAGAAACTACAAGATTCAAGAGAACCGTAATTTTCTTGTCGTGTCTCTGTGAGTTAGAGCAGCTTGGATATTTAAAGTTGACTTGTTCTCCTTCAGCTTCCTGCCATATTTGAAAAGCAATTCTATGCAACACATTTTCAATTTGGTAACTTTTCTGCAGTTCAAAGAGTAATAATTAATGATATAATTGCTATCATTATGTATTATTTAATTATCAGTTACTACTATTATTAGTTTTCAAATTAATTGTGGATACAATGTTGTATTGATAATATAAATTATAATATGTACCTATTCTACTATACCTAATTTCCTTTTGTACTCATGTGTGTGGGTAGGCATATAAGAGAAATCCTACATGAATGAAATTACTTTTATTTGTGATATTATTTTAATTTGGTTTCGTTGTTTTTATGAATTGAATAACAGACTATGTACAATTCAGCGCAGAAAAGAGCAGGATTATTTTGTTGTGTTAATCATCAAAATTTGAAATACAACCCTTACAAACACAAAAGAAACTTTTATTCCAGAAATGCTCCCAAAATATTTTATGTATGCAATACTTTAGTTATCGCAAAACATAATTAGGTATCTACCTAATAAGGTAGCCGGCATTAAACGGTTTCATTCACTTCTAGACTGAGGCCTGGTGCACTAACCAGATGCCGCAATGTTGTGATGGTTGCAGAGGAGGCAGATTTTGTGTCGTACTCGTCGAGGAATTTCTGGCAAGTCTTCTGCAGCTGTTCGTATTGATACGTTTCCTCCATCATTCGTCTCTCCAGCGCGCAAAGCGTTTGATTCAGCTGACTTCTGCCGTCAAGAATCGTCATGATAAGTAAAACTCAAACTGACTGAATCGACTAGTAAAAAAGAGCCCAATTACGATTCCCAACATAAAATACATAAAATTCAGCAATACTTCTCAGATTGAAGTTTCACGATAGTTTTTCGGAGGCCGGTTTCATCTTGACGTCGACTTAAAAGCTTATATCGGGTTTCCGTCAATTGGTTAGTGAGGCGCTCTAATCTCTCCTGTTCTCAAGAAAAAAATTGAGTCTATTTCAAGTAATGAAATACATGTCATGTTTATGGTGAACTTGTCGGTCACTTGCCTCGTACAAACGTGTGCTCTCTTGACTCGTACCCAGCGCACCGTTCTCGAGGATAGTGAGTTGCTCCGGCAGTCCTGTTTCATGCGAATTGGTTTCTTTAAGCTTCTGATGCATCTCTGCACACTAAATTTGCAAATGTATATCTGTTAGTAAGTAACTCAATTTTATTTTTGTACCTCTGTGTATGCACTTGCCTGTCACTAATTTAACCTCAATGAACTTACTCTTTTTCTCAGCCTTTCATTTGTAATTTTCAAATTGTTTTCCTTATCCATGGCTGCTCTCAGTTCATATTGTGCTTTAAATTTTTCATCGTTCATAAATTGAACTCTTTTCTCCTGATCATGTATATTTTCTTTCAACTTGACAATTGTTTCTTCATACATTTTCTGTAAATCAATCAGCAACTGCATTATTAGTTGTTTTACACCGTATTTACGCACTTCATTTACCATGCCCATAGGGAGGACAGACTCCCATTTTACTTTATACCCGTTTTTGGCAATTTTATACTTTGTGGAAGACCTGTTTTCAATCACCTTCTCCTGGAGTAGCCGCTCAATGACCGAGTCAAACTCGTGGCATTGATTCTCAATCCTCTCTCGCCCTGTTTTCTCGTAGATTGCCAGTCTGATGGCTTCTAGCAGTCTGGCCGACACGTCCTTGTGGTTCTGTTCTAGGCTCTCCCGAGACCGCTTCTCTTCCATTGCTGTCAGCTCAAACTGATACTTTGTCAGCCCCAGGTCTTTCATCTCCCGCAGCAGGCACTTCATCTGCTCCATGTGCTTGCTAACAGTTTACAAGTTTATTTTACTGATTTGGTTCAAATGGCTGGAATATATTTCATTTTGAGAATACATATGAAAGAGCGTGACTTACCAGAAAAAAAAACTGATGAGTCAAAAGAACTAGTTGTCACTTGATCATATCGGCACATGCCTTCCCCAGTAATCATTATCAGGTACCTAGACAGGCACTGCACCTTTGGTTGATACGTAGGGATGACTTACCTAAAGGCTAAAGACGGCGCATGCCGGAATGTCCAAGTGGTCTGCTAGTTCTTTCAACATCAATTTTGTGTCTGATTAGTCACAACTCTCTCATCTTTCCTTGTGAAATGTAATGTAATATTGTGTTTGCAGATATTTCTCCTGAGGAATGGTCAATTCGGCACGAAAATGAAACATAGAATGGCGTAGCATTTACACGTGTATATGTGTATATTATATTGTTGTTATCTTTGCTGCAAGTTCTGGTATATTAAGGTCCATTAAATATAAGATTTCAATTTAGGCAAAAAATAATCTTGCCATAAATGTCCCTTTAACCACAAAAAGATTTGATTTAGGTAGTTGGGTATTAAAAAAAAAAATCGATCAAATTTTTTCGAATAGGTACTATAATTTGATAATATAATGATTATTGGCAAACGATTATTGATAACGAGATCATTTTCGCTGAACATCCCTATAAACTTCCAACTAATAGCGCTGCGCACACAGAATATTGATTTACCTTCTTTCCCGGGTCAAATCGCTAATATTTTTCTCGAAATCTGCAGATTTCTCTTCAAGCACATGGTTTCTCTTCTCGGCCTCAGTTATTTTCTTGCTCAAAGAATCGCGCTCCTGGAAAAACATACATTTTTTACATTTTTTGGAGATTGTCGAAAGTCTGCTTTTCATTATGTTCTTTATTCTTGTTTTGTTGGTAGTTGTGTGAGCTTGCAGCTTAGCTTACCCCATTGAGGGTGACAAGCTCTTGCTGGAAGACTCGAACTTTCTTCTCTATTTCTTCGTTGAATTTAGCTACTGTCTCTTTGTATTGACAGAATTCTAGAAATGTGTTGCAAGTTAGTATGATGACTTCAAAAACTGATGTTTTAAGAACGGAGCCTATTTATACGTACCGTTATTCAGTTGGGTGTATTTCTCTTTTTCTCTGTCAAGTACGTCCACTATGTTAAACGTCTCGTTTATTTTTGCCTCCAGGATCTTCATAACCTCTTCTGTCTCATATCTTTGCTTCCTCTCATCTTCAACCATATATCTCAAATCTTTTTCCACTTTCCTCATTGCACCAATCTGCTTGAGAGCTTGATCCAGGCTGACGTGATGCCCGTCGATCACATTTTTTAAGTGGTTCACTTCTTCTTCCAAAACAGCCTTTGCTTGTAGTTCAATACTTTGTCCTCCCACCAAGTTACATGAACGTTCATCAATATTTTGGTCCATCACCTTGAAGTGCCTTTCGTACTCAAACAGTTTGTTCGATACAGCTTGCAGCTCTTCTTGGACAGCCATTAAATTATTTGCAGCCTTTTCATTACTTTCCTTTAACAGTGATTTGGTACTCTGCAATTTTTCTTCGAGTTCGCGAAGCTCAGCCGTTTTCTCGGCACATTCCCTCGTCAAGGAACAAATCTTTTTGTCTCGCCGTTTGATGTTGCTGTGTAGGTTTTCTGCTTCAACTAGAAACTCTCTTTGGTTTTCAATTAGCTTGTCACGCTGATTCATTAAGTTGTTAAAATCTTTCAACCGGCCTGGAAGTATATGCAGTGTTTATGAAATTTTCTTAAAATTGGTTAAACGCTAGGAAATTGTTAAACAACCAAAGGGTCTACCAGTACCTTTGAGCTCAGAATTTTCCTCTCGTCTATGAAAATCTATATCATAATTGGATTCAAGCTCTTTCTCAAGATACACAAACTTTTCGAGCTGTTTCTCTTTTTCTTGCAGCTTGCCAGTCAAGTACTCTATTTCCTTCTGCATTATGGTTATATTTGCCATCATTTCTTGATTGTCTCGATTCAGCGAGGAAATGTTGATCTCCATCTGTTCCTTGTTTTGCTCTAGAGTTAGTATCTCCAGCTGGTCAACATTGCTTAGTTGGGCCAACTCAACGTCGAGATCGTTTATGTATTCATCTTTCCTAGCTAAACGAAAGAAAAGCGCTCAGGGCAATCTCCATTTAAATTAAAGAACACATAATTATAATGACAGCTTATCACATCTCACTTACCCAATTCTTTTTCCAGCTCCTTAATCTTCTTGGTGTTGGATTCTATGGTACTTTCGAGTTTTTGCACTTTTACTCGAGCCGCCACCAATTCGCTTTGCATGATATTGATCGCCGAAGTTTGACCATCGTCGTCATCCCCTGCCGTGAGACGAGCTTGTTTACCCAAGCAAAGCAACACACTGTGATCTGTATCGTGCTGCATCTTCAGTGCTGCATTCTCTTGCATCAGCATATCCATGTCAAACTTATCAACAAAAACATCACTGTTAAAGTTAATGATGTTTCATATGAAAAATATCAGTCAGGGTAAGGACTCGAATCCTCAACCAGGGTGGCTCAGTTGTAGTCAGCAGGACTCTAACCTAATATCCACTTTATCCATGGTTACGCCAGGGCTACAGTTTAGCCCGGTGCTACGGTGATTAGCCCAGCGCTTTAATGGATATTAGGTAGCCCTCCAACCAATGTGTGGTCTGGGGTTCGGGTCCTCGTTTCTACTGACGTTTTTGAGATTTAAATAGAATAGCCGATAAATGAGCAAACGCACACAAAAGTAAAAATTACTTATCAAGTTATCAACAAAGTTTCGAGCGGTAAAAAATTGGCCTTTAAAGCACTAAAAATTTTGCATAGGTAATAACAACTGGAAATGCTGTGGTGCAGGTGTTGATGAGCGAGAGAGCATTTGATTTCAATTTTATTTATATATTTTAAATTTGATAAAAAAACATCATGACAAGTGGT
>QKMV01004187.1:0-10477 GCA_003287335.1 Lednia tumana
GAACGAACGAACGAACGAACGAACGAACGAACGAACGAACGAACGAACGAACGAACGAACGAACGAACGAACGAACGGAACGAGCTCTACATCTGACAATCCCGGCAACACGATGAGAGGAACTGAACGCAATTACGTGAGCGAAATCGCGTCACACTCGCACCCGGCGACGTGTGAATCTCGATTTGAATCTGATGACATTTCATCATGAGTTAATAGGCTGTGACACGGTGGCGGTGATAACGGCGGTGGTGGGGGTGGTGGGGGCAGAGCAGGCAAATGGCACGATGCTCATATTCCAGTCACACCATTTTAGGGGCTGGAATACGCAATAAATAGACTTGATTACAAATTGATAGTCTAAAATGGCTATCTTTCCACCCAAAAATCAGGAAATTCTATGAATTTAGTACAATTAATTGGGATTTTGGGCGTCGCGCGCAGCGACTCGATCGACTTGAGATTAAGAAAGAAATATACAAAAAAATAAGACACATTCGTTTGGTAATCCGCTTTTAGTGGCTAAACGAATCTACTGGTTTCAAAAAAAATTTCAAAAAATTTGTGTAAGCACAAGAATAATGAACGAGTACGCTACTGGTCACGATTTTTTTTCTGGCTTCTATGGTCCCAGTGGTCGTTTTCTGGTAAAGTCTTTGCTTAAGTTACAAGTGCACGGAATTTTGAAACGTTTTAACCCTCGCACTTGTAAGTATCCATCTTAACATCCCAAACATGTTACCTATCAGAATAGATGGGTCAGGCTATGTTGTCAAATATCTCGTAGATCAAGAGCCACCCTCACATATGCCAACTTGCTATACCTATAATTGATGGGTTGGAACGGCAATTTGGTATTTGGCAAAACAGCTCTGTGCTTGAGTCAGCGACCAAATCATTACGGCTAGAACACCCGAGTTCTGACAAATAAACATTGATTTCAACGAAGATAAACCTAATCACCTCTTTATAGGCAGAAATTCAGTGCACTCCTAACTACAGCAAATACTATAACTGGATGGTAAACCATTTGCGAATGGACAGACCGCTCGAAAAAATGCAACTCTCGCCAACTGTGTCTCGCGCACGAGGGCGTATTTTTGTTTACCTCGCCAAGTTTTAAACTTAACCTTAATTGGCAGTACATTTTTAGATTAGCATGTAAATACCGCTTTAATTGCCATTAGACGCAACGCACAATTCTTGATAACTCCGCCTCCATGCTCTCGCTACGCTGAATAATGCAAGTTTAACTCTAACGCGAAAACACAATTAACGCATTTGTGAGCCGAGATAATGAATAAATGTGATAGCTGGCTAATTAAATCAATGCTATAAAACGATATGAATTTCGTCTGCAGTCTGCATTGTATTAGTTTAAAGCAAGCATCCACAGAATGTATTACGAGTTAAATTGTACCATTCAATCCGAAATCGGTTCAACGACGCTACGATCGGCAGCGAATTGAGTGATTTTTTATCGAACCGATAGAATCTCTCTATCTCTCTCTCTCTCTCTCTCTCTCTCTCTCTCTATATATATATCGAGCTAATTAAAACCTGTCGTTGAACTTTTAATGGCATCCTCAGTACGGATTACTGCACACATAACAACGTTTCCAATAAGCTACCGTGTAACTGGTTGCTGCATGTCGGTGAATATTATTTGCAGAGGATATTGTACATTAAAGGCAAGCTACATCCGGGATATTACGATTAGACTTGTACTCATCGACTAGTTGTCAATAGTCCTCCGACAGTACTGCACTGCGGTTTGTTGAAATTAGGTTCGGATTTCACAACAGCCATAAACGTCACTGGGAAAGATATTATATTTAGATATTATACCATTCTGTATCGTTCTTGAAGACAATAACATCTCGTGCTCAGTAAACATCGAATACGACATAATTTTGCGCCAGTCATGTAGCGGCGAAGGATATTATTAGTAGTTGTAGGTTGATTGCGACGGCCGTTAGTCGTTTGATGCGAGGTAGCCGTTGAAGACTGGAAAGAAGAACCGTATCAGAGCAGAAAACGCAATGGCTGCGACAGAATTGTACGAGGTAATTCATACTACCTATAACTCTACTTAGACTGATTAAATCCATCAAGATATACCTCTGTTTCGGCACTAAAGTGTAATCGAGCATAGCAGAATACGTTACGCAATCGGCCATGACACCGTATAAAAGAATCTGTGAATATCTCATCAGTTTGATTCATCAGATCATGACCAACCTAGCCGTGCCTTGAACCCAACATAGTCGCGCACGTTTGACGGTGTCATTTTGCATGTCATTTGGAAAAAGATACTCCGAGACGGTGCACTAGCGGCTTGCCATAACAAGGTTACTCGCGCTTGCAAAGCGTCGGAAATTTCGACGACGCCGAAGTCGTTTATCTTCCCGCGTACGTCCCTTCCCACGCACACGAACGCACTGAAATTGTCTGGAATGGAGCATGGCCTTGCCGCGTGGTACGTATAATAGAATTACTACATCTGGTAAATAAAACCAACATTGTTCCGTCAGGCGTTGGCAAAAAGTGTTTTTTTAACTAATATAGTAGCTCACCCGACGTCTGGAACCATATTATTGCACTCATTAGCACCAGTTTTCTTGAATAAAAAGATTCGCTGCGGTTCTGTATTTGACGCTACAACGTAATGTCGTTATTTCAAAATAAATGTAACGAACGAATGATTTTTCAATGTTTCAACGTTTTCATTCCCAGATTACTGAATACTTTAGCGAACTTTAGCGAAAATAATCAGTTGCGGGAAACCCACGTTAAAAGTAACAGGGAAATAATATAAAAAAAAAACGATTTAGGAATTAATCTTTTCGGATTTAAATAATAAATGCAAGCCGCATTGAAACTGAAACGGGTTAGTATTCTTTGGTAAGCCGTGCATTGTTTAAAATAATACTGCCGCTGTTTGGTGTGGAGGTTTGAGCGCATATAAAATGAAGTAGTGAGCACGCGCTCCTGTACAATGTTAATTATCAAACGTGGATTGGTGGATGCCTTCGCAAGCGTATCATGCGATCTCGAAAGCCGCCATCATGGCAGTGCACGGCATTGCATTGCATTGCATGGCATGGGATCAGTCGCTTACATTTCTTTTAACGATATTGCTTCCACTTAGCATTCCGAATTGTAATTGCGTGCGTCAGGGCGCTCACCTCTCCGCGATAACATGGAGAGAAACCTCCAATGCATCTAGCCGGGTGATTTTCTCTTGCATTAGTATAAAAAAATATGTCGACAAGACCTGTGATGGACAATTAAATGTTTGTATTCAAACAAAACTGTTAATTAACTGGGTTAAAATGCTGAGAACTTCTAACAAACAGACTGCCAACGTTTCGCTAACTATATTGAAAGCATCCTCGGGGCGATTTTGGCGATTCCTCTGGGACAATCGCCCCGAGGAAGCTTTCAATATAGGTAGCGAAACGTTGGCAGTCTGTTTGTTAGAAGTTTACAGCAGTTTAACCCAGTTAATTAACAGTATTTTTGAAAACTAGTGCTGAAATTACACAGAAGACATGAGTCTTCAAAATTTAATAAATGTGTGTAGTATTTTACCCTTGCTGAGAAAGGCACGATGTAGATAATTTAAAAACGGAAAACATTTTCAATTCAATCTACGTTTTCAATTTCCAATGTAATCCATACTTCATTGTCGATTCGGAACTTGCTGAGACCTATTTCCATTTCCATTCTGTGGATATATATCCATCTCCACCTTGTGGATTGCTATGCACTTTTTTATACTATGCATTTAAAAAAAGTGGCATTGCTGGTAGTTGTCTTTCGGGGAAATTCTGCTGTACGCCGCAGTAAGTCACGCCACGTCTATCTATCTACGTCTCTAATGTCTGTAGGTCGGTGTCATCAATTATTCTGTTGATAACAGGAAGAAAGCTCGCGTGCATTTGTGAACCAAACTGTTATCAAACATGTTCTAAAATATGCAATAGAAATTGGGAATATTTATGTATAGAAAATAGGAACACTTGTATTGTTTTCAAAACGCAGTTTGTCAAGAAATTGACTAAATGCATCAGAGGCGGTAGCACGTGATCTCCACTCTTCTGTTTCCGTTTTGTCACCCGGTTTTGTTTCAAAACGTACAAGATTGTGTATTTCGATTGGACGTTCAAGTGTTGCTACTTTAAAAAACGCAGTTTTTTCAAGCTGTTGCTCAATAAAGTGGCTTTTTAAAATATGAATCAGCTTCATCAGCGTATATACCAATCAGTTTCATAAAATATATTTATTTTACTCAAATTAAATGTATTTGTTTCAGGTTTTCGTAATCTCAGTTACAATGCTTTTTGGGCAGCTGCGTACTGAAAACTTGCTCCATATGTTGTACACTAAACAAATAATATAGGTCAGAAATCAGTAAAGGTTTGCCTTGTTCAAAAATGTCCAGTGTCGTTGAGTGTTGAGACTTGAGAATTTGGCCCAAGTCTCTGATTTGCACAGACAATTTCACCTGAAAAGGGGCACGATTTCCGCGATATATAAATTCTGGCATTCATAAACTATGCAACAATGTTCTAAACGGCAAAGAAATATATCAGTCACATTTTTCGAGTCACAAATTCCCTTACGAATCAGGGTACTAAACCTTTCACCAGCTTCGAAACTGCATTTGCATGCAGTGCAACTGCAAATATGTACAATCCCGAAGACGTGACCCAAATATCGAGGCTCTAAACAACGGCGAATTCAGTTTGATGAAATATTTTTTTCGGATCGATATCAAACCGAACAAAAATAGTCTTGAACCATCTGGAAACGTTGAATAAATTACATGTTCAAAAAGCAATGGACTCAATACGACGCCACCGTACATAATATTACTGTACAGCTTGCCCTTTTAGTACAGCAGTTTATTCGACGATTATGGACGGATCCAAGAATGTTATTTGTTCATGTAAATGTTATGGCCATGCGAGCGGGTTCATGGACGTTGATGTCTCATTTCTGTTGTTTTTCCGTGAGTTTCGGGATTCTACATCTTGGCAGGTTGGCCTATGAAAACACTTGTTACGGTCGCGTTTTGCAATAAGTTTGAGAAGCAGCATACGGTGTGTTTGTGTGCACTGTGCAGTATGAGGTGGCGCATAAAATTCGCGTTCAGGTACGCTACAAGCCGCACATCTCCCTAGCGTTGTGCTAAACAATAACTTAGCGCGCTGCGTACCTGTGACTAGCACTCTATTTTGTGTCGTCAAATATCGTACCTTATACGCAGTGTTGGGAAGTTTCTTTTACAAAAGAACGCGGTGCCGGTAACGCGTTCCTTTTTAGGTAACTCAGTTCCTCTTTAGTTCCTTTTGGTAACCAGTAACTTGAGTACCTACTGTATCGAGTACTTTTAATGGGAAACGGGAACTAACACGTTAGTTACTTTTCTAGTTCCTTTAGCAGCATACTGTACGTCGCCAGTCACTGGTTCAATTTAATTATGTGGGTAGATATTCCCTTTCGGAAATTTCCTAGTGTATGCAGTTATTTTGGTGTTTCAGCAATGTTTGGTTTTTGTTTCCTTATATTCCGGGCAACATTGCTTGTACGAAAAAAGTAGCTTTTAAACGTAACTTGAATGAACTAGTTCCTTTTGGGTAACTTTTCAGTTCCTTTTGTGATCAGGTAACTTATCAGGTATCTAGCTCCTTTTAAAAGCAAGTGACTTAACTTTAAACTAGTTCATTTTTTTTGGTAACTTGCCCAACACTGCTTATACTTTACACCAGTGTAATAGTCTGCCAACCCGGGTAGAAGGTTGGTTCTGGTAGCGCTGACCGGTAGTATAGTTAGCATAAGAATATGAGATAGGAGGCGACTGGAAAGGTAGCGTTATTTCAAGGAAGCTTCAGTAATAAGAATATTAAAATCACTTCAAAAATACCTGCTTACTCGAGTATTATACGAGGATTATACGAGGACTATTATTATCCTCGAGTAAGCAGGTATTTTTGAAGAGATTTTAATATTTTTAAAATTATTACTAGCCGTGTAATTTGCTTTAAAAGTTTATTCCTTGTCAAGCTTCAGTTACTTCACAATATGTCGATGATGAACGCACAAGTCGATATTCTTTGAGGGGCAAGTGATACAGAGTGATTAGTCGGAACTCGGAAGTGGTGTTAGGTTTTAAAAAAAGCTGTTAATAACTGGGTTAGATGTTGTTACTGTGTGTTAGATGTTGATGGAATGGAGGCCGTGATAACACTGCTCTTGCCACGCTGGGCTGGCGAGCGATAGCGGGTAGCTTATACTCAGCATTCTGCTGATGCATTTCATCAAAGGTTAACATGAGTAATAGATTGATCTATTACACCAGTTTGTTGATTATTTTAGCAAGGCAAGGCATAAATAATTGATACGGAAAATTGAGCAGGTACTACTTATCGTGTAACTCAGTCCTTCTAATCGTTCGCTAAAGAAAACATTTTCAAATAGCCTGCAATTATTCGTGTGTTGGTAAATATCGAACTGCGATCGGAAAAATGTAATTTTCGCCAAACAACAAAACGTGCGTGCTACAGTAACGTGTAGATCGCAACTGAGCTAGCATGCGTACAAATAATCAGTGAATCGAATTGTAATCCATTTTGCTTCGGCTTGGGACAAGATTGCATGCTCCGCGCAAGAAAGAACTCGTGGCGTAATATAATGCTCGCAAGTCCGATCGCAGAACCGATTACGCGTTCTAAATCACGCTGTCGAAAATAACGATCTACGAACGCACATTCTGCTCCAACAAAAGACAGAGCCGTACAGTTCCTCCTTTAGAATACATATACATCGTTACACCGTATGGATCGAATTTCAAACGTTGTATCTGGAAATGTACGCGGAAAAAAGAAGTCAACGTGCCTCGTTGTAAATTATATCGAAACAGAAGAGTTTCCTTTCGCACACTTCGGTCTACCGCCACAAATGTGTGGAATTACCGCGTAATTACTTTCCGCGGCGAATGTGCTCTGTCAAATTAATTTGTTTTCCACCCTTTTTGTCTGATTAAAACAATGTTCTCGCCCGTTTACATCTCGGAGTTTTGTCCGTCTGCGCACGACCCAATGATTATCACCCGCTAATAGGTTCGCCACAAGTATTTTGTGGCGGGGGGAGGGTGCATTTGAGCAAATAATTAGCCAAGTTTGGCGTCGCGCTACAATGGTAGCCGTTGAAGAGCAGGGACCATAAAGTCAGTCTTGCTTGAGATATTAATTAAACTCAAATGAGCTCCTCAGACACAAATGATATGCTTCGTTTACAAAGAATTCACCTGTTTTTTTTTCTCTGTTTTGGTACACTAAGTGGCTTCTAAGTATAATCAAGCCACGGTCTACCAACTTAATCATCATACTGGTTGAATTGTGAACCATACCGCACGTAAAAATTGAAACAAAATTATACCGCTAACGATATTCGAGCTGTTGATATCAGCCTGGCTTTTCGTTATTAGCAGGAAGGATATTTGACCAAAATCATTGCACGGTATCATTGCCCCTCGTGGATATGGTAATTGGTACCCCAGTGACCGCCAACCGTATCACACTACGATTACTTGTCATAATCAGCCCCCCTCCCCCCTTCTAGACCGTTCCTCCGCCCCCCAAAACGTCGGCTCAGCCGACGGTTTTAATCAGTACCGACACAACATCGTCCGCTACTACAAGTAATGGACTAGTTTCGCATTATCAGAATTTAATATCCATCTTGATGCTTGCTCGTTTCCTTAGCGAAACAGAACCGAACCGAAAATAGAACACGCTAGACGTTGGCCAATCGGTAAAGTAAAGAATTTTATTTAAAACAAAATTTCAGTCGTGCTCTCAAGAGAAAATCGCGATTCGAGCGATTTTTCGTATTCTGCTTTTTTTGAGCCAATCAGAAACGGCAAATTGCAACAATGTCAATCTTACTCGTGCTAGTTTCTAAAGATGCTCGTCGACGGGAATAGACCACATTCAAAAAGTCATTCCAGAGACGACTAAAATCGTGTGTTTTCTTACGGGGTTACATTTAAAAAAGTCCTTTTTGACTCTGGATTAAGCCTTTTTGAATGTTGTATATAGACGACTTCGAAAAAGGCTTAATCCAGTGTCAATAATGCGAAATGAAAACATATTTCCATAAGAAATGCATTGTCAAACAAATTTTTATCGCCTCTGGAATGGCATTTTGCAAGTGGCCTATTCTGATTGATTCCCGTGTGATTCAACATGGGAAAAAAGAATTGCGGCAACGACAATCTTTCGAGACAATTGCCACCCAGGCTGGCTAAACACCCAAGATTTTGGCAATATCGCGACGCAAAATCACGTTGCGAATCTCATGGAAGCACGGCTTAAAACCATTGACAGTAGTAAATATTAGCTCTTGCTGACGTTTTGCTGTCGCCATGGCATGGTGACAGCTTAATACGTCACGCCATGCTAATTATCCTTGACGGAAAATTGCCGGTGATCAAGGGTTTTACGCGGAAATTTCAAACGGAAAAAAAACCGGATGATGGTTTTTCCAATGTAGAAAATGTCAACGGCGTAACTTGCTAGTCATGGTGATTGTGAACGGGGCTCTTCAATCGTATTCGGTTGAGTAATACTTTCAAGACTATTACGCAGTTGGTTGATATTGTTTACAGTGTACAAGAGAAATGTATACACTTGGTTTCAAGTTATGAACAAGTGGAAAACAATCAGACCACCGACGTAATTCACAATCGATTGTAATAGGTTTAAGTAATTACCGTTTAACACTTGGGGAAGCAGAAATCGGTCGCTAGAAGGGCGATGTCCACCCAAGAAAGCACAGATTGGTCGATCAAAGAGATGGCAGATCAAGTTTGCTACATTGAAGCTCATTGAAACCAGTTGAGTCTATCTCTCTCCCAGTGACCGGTTTATGATTCCTTGACGCGTCTCTGGTTTAAATGAGTTTTAATGGATTTAAGAGGGCTGTGGACGGCTGGCCAGGTTTTCATGCGAAGGCTTGCGCGCCCTGATCGTACTTGGAACGTTTTACGTCCTGAAAATTGATCTAAAATCCTGAAAGAAAATCAGTCCCCATATAATAGAGGTACCTGACACAACTTGGTGCCCATATCTTTGGATTTTCTTAGAGTTAAGAATTTTTTAAAGCACCTCAACTAAGCAACGCTGCATTGACGCAATGCATTGAATGATACTTGGCTATTCGCAACTTTGTCTTGTGATTTAGTCAGGTACCTCTATTTATCCTTGCTCAATACACTTATCACTTTTCAGAATCTTTTGAGCATTTTTGGGGCATCAAAAGTGTCAATAACGTAACCTCTACACCGATAAAACGAAGTCACTCTCCATGCTGGAGAATCGGACAGTTTCAAACACAGCCGACCGTCCACAATCCTCTATCTCGTTATTCGGCCAATTTTGATTCTAGGAGTGTAATTCAGTCTTGTGAAATCAATTACTCAGTGCGCGACTGTCTCTCGTGCCGAATTCAGTCTTCCCTTGGTCGGATCTTCTGGCGTGGGGGTACGTAGGGGTACGTGGGTGGTACGTGGGTGGTACGTGGGGGGGCGGGGGTACGTGGGATGCCCGTTGTTACCCTCGTCGACGGTGCAATCTTGCCGAAACGCCGACGGTGGTGTTCACTTTGTTTGCGGTTATTAATCCGTTTTACCGCCAGCTTCTTCGCGTAGCGCAAAATCGGATCTTAATCCGTTCGGGAATATTTGCCTTCCTCAAAGAAATATTGCTGATAAACAAGAACGAACGAAAGAAACTACATCTAACTGATCGGGTTGGCCCTTTGGATAATCCTGTTTTCCTGAGATCCCGAAGCTAAGCAACATTGTGCTAGGTCACGGGTGACCGAACGGTTTGGCATGTTAGACACACCGGTTCTCGTGAGATCACCAAAGTTAAGCAACATTGCCCTGGATCATGGGTGACCGAACGGTTTAGCATGTTGGATACACCGATTCTCGTGAGATCACGGAAGTTAAGCAACATTGCGCTGGGACATGGGCGACCGAACGGTTTGGCATGTTGGATATACACCGGTTCTCGTGAGATCACCGAAGTTAAGCAACATTGCGCTGGGTCATGGGTGACCGAAAGGTTTGGCATGTGGATACACCGGTTCTTGTGAGATAACCGAAATTAAGCAGCATTGCGATGTACCAAAGGTTGGATGGGTGAACTTCCTAGTTTTGCGGGAGACGAGAATGTTTCTGCAGAGAGTTTATTGGCTGCTGAACCGCGACTACCCAACCGAAAAGAAACGTGTCGAACCGACGACCGTGACAGCCAACTAACTGCAGAATCTGAAACCGAAATATTAAAGTTCTGATTGAGCAAAAAGTACTAGATTGATTTGGATTCGAACTAGGGGCTTTTGCATTACAACCAGAGATGAATTGGGGGAAAAACCCGGCCATGGAAATACATAACCCCCC